>PVIW01000258.1:523715-635595 GCA_004026585.1 Noctilio leporinus
TTGTTGTTGTATTACATCCATCCCCTTTTTGCTCCCCTCTGTCCCCCCACCCACCCACCCATTCCCCCCAAAGTCAATCCCACCTGTTGTCCATGTCCATGGTTCCTTTATACTAGGTTCTTGTCTAAGCTGCTCCCCATCTTTGCCTCTACCTCTCCCTCCCCCCTACCCCGTTCCTCTGACCACTGAAGGCCTATTCTTTGTATTCATATACTTGGTTCTGTGTTGGTTGTTGTTAGTTTTGTTCATTATTGTCCCGTAAGAGGTGAAATAATCTTTTATAGTGTAAATTCTTGGTTTACCATCCTGTAATTGCATGATCATCTTTGGGGCTGCCTGAGGAATGATTTGCATCTGGTGCTCAAAGATATTTGACTTCAAACAAGAGAAGAATAAGTGTCAAAACGAGTCCAGAGTCATGGGCCTCATCCATTCTAGCACCCCTGGCCCTGGGTGCTAAAGGGAAGGCTTCCTGGTGCCTGAGGAAGGAAGGAAGGAAGGAAGTCTATGTTTCAGTCCTTGAAATGTGTTTTCAGGACTCCTGCATCTTCCAGCTGGACTCAAGAAGCTCCTCTCCAGACCATGAAGGGAGTAAGGGAGCAAAGTTTGGGACCAAATGAAAGCTGGAAAGGAAGGTTAGAGCTTTTGTTCTACCACTTCCCAGGTAGTTTAATTTGGGGCAAATCATTGGGCAGCCTGGAATCGGTACTTTTGACATCTCTAAGGAAGAATGCAGTCAGGAGCACTCAGGATTTGCCTTATGACTGCGGAAACTCCAAGATAACAGGCAAGAGCCTGTCTTGCCTCCTACTGTGTTCTCTGGCCATAGCACAACTCATAACATCATGGGTGTTTGGTCATATTTGCCAATGCATGCATTGCATTTATCCATCCTGAAGCCCAGACCTGTAATGATTATTGATTCAAAGAGACTTCTTTTTTTTTTAAATTTAACTTTATTGTTGTATTACATTCATCCCATTTCCCTTCCCACCCTTCTCTTGCCTCAAAGAGATTTCTAATTGGATGTATGGAAGGAGGCACAAAACCTATGGGAAAAGCAATCTCTTCATTTCCACCCCTAGAGCTTAGTTCTATGAATGGCACTACTAACTGGTTATTGTTCATATCAGAAACTCCATTTACATTCTTGTTTCTTCTCTTTTTCTGCCTCTAGGAATTTTGTGCTTTCTAACCCCTAACCATATCTAGAATGTGTGTAGCTTTCTCCACTTCCTCGACTGCACACATTTCAGGGCCCTGGAGCTGCCTGAATCACTGCAACAATGTTTAAGATTGCTTTCCCCACACCCACTCTCATTCTCCTCCCATTCTTTCATAACGAATGAGAGACCTCTGGGACATGAAAATATTCAAGTACACTGTCAAAGCCGAAGAGAAGGGGTCTGTGTTATGATGAGCAGAGTGCTAAGATGGAAGAGGAGATCTAAGTTCTGGTTTTGGGTCTTTTACTGCCTGGATAAGGGAATGGGGTTTGCCTCTCTAGGTGGTGGCTTATTCATCTGTGAAATAAAGAATGTAGATCAGATGACTTCTAAGATACTCCAAACTTTAAAATTCAATGATATTGTTAAAGATACTTCTAACTAGGGACCAAATGCCTTTTTCATTAAATTCATTGGGGTGATGTTTTAAAGTTGATTGTAATAATAGAATTGGATCAGATATCACAGTTTTAATCTACACACTTGGAGCAATGGCCCAATTAAAAATGATTATGGGGTCAACATGGTGGCATGGGTGAATGTGGTACTTCGAACCTCCCACAACCACATTAAATTACAACTTAACTACACAACAATCATCATTCAGACTGCTTGAAATCTAGCTGAACAAAGTCTTATAACTAAGGATATAAAGAAGCCACATAGAGACTGGTAGGGCGGGGTGGAGATGTGGAACAAGCTGGTCCCATACCCACATGTGGTGGTAAAGACTGGGGGGAATATCTCAGCTGTGGATCCCCATAAGGGGACAGATGTCCTAATCTATATCAGCCCCCCACTCCCTGGCCCAGGGTTCCATTGCTAGGGAGAGAAATCCTCATAATTTTTAGTTGTAAAAACCAGTGGGGATTGTAGCTGAGGGAGATGAAGGGCTTCTGGAGTTAGAGGCATCCTTCATAAAGTGCCCCTGCATGGATTTACTCAGACTCACTCTCTCTGAAGTTCAGTGCTGGGGCAGCAGCTTGAAAGGTACCAGGAATATACATGGAGGAAATGAGATGTCTGGCATCAGGACAACAGCTAGGGTCAGCATTCTTCCAGACAGAAATGCTGGCAGAGGTCATTGTTCCTTTGCTGAGCCCTCCCCCAGACAGCAGCAGGCAGGTGCCATATCTGAGTCTCCATCAACCTGGCTAACACTGTTCAATCCACCCTTGTGATTCCATGAGACCCCACCCAACTAGTGGGCCCACCAAGCCGTTTCAAGTGGCTTTTCCATATGAACAGCCTGTCTTGGCTCATGCTTGAGATGTTCCTAAAATCTCTTTACCTCTTGCTAGATGGTCCCAGGTCTGGCACTAGTGAGAGCCAACCTCTGTTAACAGCTTGCCTCTCCTCCAAGCCCAGCACGTGTATCAGACAAAATGCTGATCACTCTGTAGCTCATGCTCAGTGATCTCCCAGGAGGCCTCCAAGCCAGTACACTCAGTGAACAGCTTCAGACCACACTGAATTGTAACCCAATGCTCTCTAAGAACAACAAACTCAAATGGCAGACTCAGTGGGAGCCAGAGCCCCACTGAAATGGGTCTTCCTCTGGGAGGCTGGCCCCTGCAGACCAGCTTCTTTGCTGCAATCACAGCTAGTCCTTGTAGCCAATTGGTCTGAGGATCACTTCCTCCCAGTGATGTGCCAACACCAACCAAGGCTCAACTACAACAGGAGGGTGCACACAACTAATGCAGGGTGTACTAGTCACCCAGCTCAGGTGACTGGTGAGGCTGTGCCACTGGGTCCTGCACATCCTCTACCAAGACCAGGAGACAGAGCAGCTATATTTATTTATTTTTTAAAAAGATTTTATTTATTATTTTCAGAGAGAGGGGAAGGGAGAGAGGTAGAGAGGGAGAGAGACATCAATGTATGGTTGCCTTTTACCTGCCTCAAGCTAAGGACCTGGCTGGAGACCTGACTTGCAACCTGGTTACATGCCCTGGCTGGGAATTGAACCAGTGACCTTTGGATTTGCAGGACAACACCTATCCATGGCGCCACTAGCCAGGGCAGCAGCTATATTTAATACATAGAAATAAGCATAGGAAAGCAGCCAAAATGAGGAGACAAAAAAGCAGATCCCAAATGAAAGAACTGGAGAAATCTCCAAAAGAAGGCCTAAACTATCAGATACAGAGTTCAAACAATGATTATAAGGTTGCTCAAGGAATTTAATGAGAACTTCAACATCATTAAAGAGAACATGAAAACCATCAAAAAGAACCAGTCAGAAATAAAAAATGCAGTATCTGAAATATCTAGAATACACTAGAAGAAATAAACAGTAGGTTAGATAAAGCAAAGAACTGAATTATTGATTTGGAAGATAAGGAAGCAGAAAACACCCACTCAGTACAGCAAAAAGAGAAAATAATCCAAAAACATGAGGATAGTGTAAGCTTCTGGGACAACTTTAATTATATCAACATTTGCACCATGGGTGCTGTAAGGAGAGGAGAGAGATCAAGGAATTGAAAATCTATGAAAAAGATAATGATGGAAAACTTCCCTAAACTGGCAAAGGAAATAGACATACAAGTCCAAGAGCACAGAGGGTCCAAACAAGATGAACCCAAAGAGGCATACACCAAGACACATTAAATTAAAATGCAAAAAGTTAAAGACAAAGAAAAGAAAGCAAGCACGAAAAGAAGCAAGAAAAAATAGCTGTTAGTTATCTATAAGGGAACTCCATTGATTGTCAGCTGATTTCTCAATAGAAACTTTGCAGGCCAAAAGGGACTGGCAAGAAATATTAAAAGTGATGAATAGCAAGTATCTGTAACCAAGATTACTCTACCCAGCAAAGCTATCATTTGAAATCAAAGGCAGATAAAGATCTTCCTGGATGAGGAAAAGCTAATGAATCCCATCACCACCAAACCAGTATTATATGAAATGTTAAACGGCATTTTTTAAGAAGAAGAAAAAAGATTAAAAATATGAATAATAAAAGAGCAGTAAATGCATATCTATCAACAATTACTTTAAATGCAAATTGATGAAATGCTCTAATAAAAAAACATACAGTGTCTGAATGGATAGCAAAAAAAAGACCCTTACATATGCTATTTATAAGAGACTCACTTCAGATCAAAAGACACACACAGATGGAAAGTAATGGAATGGGAAAGGATATTTCATGGAAATCAAAGTGAAAAAAAAAAAAAAAAGAAGAAGAAAGAAAGTTGGGGTAGCAATACTTATACCAGACAAAACAGACTTTAAAACAAAGACTATAGCAACAAGAGCCTAACAACTTCACTTCTGGGTATTTATCCATATTTATTGCAGCCTTATTTGCAATGGCCAAGACATGGAAACAGCCTAAGTGTCTATCAACGGATGAATGGATAAAGGAGTTGTAGTATATGTATACATGGAATATTATTCACCATAAAAATAAAGAAATTATACCATTCTTGACAAGATGGATAGACCTTGAGGGCATTATGCTAAGTGAAATAAGCCAGACAGAGAAAGACACATTCTGTATGATTACACTCCTATGTGAAACCTTTTGCAAAAACGTACAAAATGCATAAAAATAGAGATCGGATTTAAGGTTATCAGAAGTAGGGGGTGGAGGAAAGAAAATTGGAGGAAGGTGGTCAAAAGGTACAAAGTTCAGTTTTAAGATAAATATTAGGGATGTAACATACAGCATGATGATAGTTAACACTGTCATATGCTATATGGGAAAGCTGTCAGCAGAGTCAATCCTAAGAGTTCTTACCACAAGAGGGACATTTTTCCTTTTCATTGTATCTATACGAGATGATGGATGTTTATTAAACCTGCTGTGCTTACCACTTTATAGTATATGCAAGTCAAACTATCATGCTGCACACCTTAAATTTCTTAATAAAATTAGGGAAATGTCGTATAATAAAAAAAGTAATTAATCCAACCAGAAAACAAAACAAAACAAGAGTAGTAACCCCAATTCTCCACCTCACATCCATGTGCCTTGCAGTGACTTTGAAGCTTCTCCCATTGAGAACTGGAGTTTATTTCCTACCTCTACAGTCCAGGCTAGCTATGTAGATTGCTTTGGCTAATAGAATGTGGTTGTTAAAAATCCACCCTCAACGCCCGCGGGGAGGCAGAGAATGTCCCCCGTTGGTGCCGAGGGCCTCGGAGGCACCTTGGGAGAGGCCCGCACCCTGCGGCGTGGTTGTTGCTGAGACGCGCGTTTTCACGGGTGCACTGTGCTTACCCACCGTGCCGAAGCCTGATTACCTGCTCCCTGGAGCCCGAGCCTGTTCCAGGTTTGATTTATCCCGAAGCCGGAAAGCGGAGCAAGATATCTTGTGCAGATAAGACAAATGGGATCTTGTTCCAGGACTCCAGTGTAGAACCAGCGGTTTTCATCGCCCTTTGGGTTACCATCTTCCAGGGAGAAGATTTTCCATAGGGCTGAGTTCTCATGTCTGGCTAATGGTGACTCCCCAGATGGTGATCACCGATTCCAAACGCAGGCGTTTGTCCTGCCTTGGGAAGTGCTTGCAAAGCTGCCTTACTTAGGCTCTGAGCTCTTTATCAGCCGTCACCAACCCAAATGTAGACGTGACACCCCCCTGAGAGCTCCTCAGTACCGAGTTTTCAGCCTCTTCCCTCTTCCATCTTCCCGCCTGAGTCAGGGGGAGTTGTATTGTCCTGGGGAATCACAGTACAAACTTGATTTTTCAGTTCTTGGTGGCTCCAAGTCGCGCTGCCATCTGCAAGTTGCACTGCAACCAACAACCTGATCTTTATAATGTTTAAAGGCTTTCGGGGAGGTTAGCTGTTCGAAGTTGAATTTGGATGCGCTTCAACTCAGCGACTTTTCAAAGATGTTGATTTTCCGTATGTCTGGCGGTGTTTTTGCTGATAAATGCTGCTGACATGCTCTCTCAGGAGGGGCATTTCAGACCCCTTGCAGGAGCCCCTTGGATGAGAAAAATAAGGGCTGCATCAGGTGGAGGTCAGACCTAAACAGAACGCTGGGAATTTAAATCAATGTAAGCACATCAGTGTGTAACGAAATGAGTCTCCAGTCTTTGCAGTGCCGGAAAATGCTTTGTGATTCTAAGAAGAAATTATCAATGCTTCTTTTTAAAAAATATTTTATGTTTAATTTTTTTAAATTTAATTGTATTGTTGTTGTATTGCATCCATCTCCTTTTTACTCCCCTCTGTCCCCTTCCCCATCCACCCACTTCCCCCCAAAGTCAATCCCACTTGTTGTCCATTGTCCATGGTTCTTCCATACTAGTTCCTTGACTAAACTGCTCCCCTTCTTTGCCTCCTCCTTTCCCCTCCCCTCTGCCCACTGAAGGTCTATTCACTGTATTCATGTATCTGGTTCTGTTTCGCTTGTTTGTTTGTTTTGTTCATTACTGCCCTGTAATGGGTGAGATGATACGGTATTTGTCTTTCACTGACTGACTAATTTCACTAAGCATAATAGTGAAATAAAACTGGAAACTCCAATTCCATCCATGTTGTTGCAAAGGGTAGGAGTTCCTTCTTTCTTTCTGCTGTGTAGTATTCCATTATGTAAATGTACCAAAATTTTTGGATTCAATTATCCACTGATGGGCATTTAGGCTGTTTCCATGACTTGGCTATTAGAATTCTTATATTAACACTCATACCGGTTGGGCCACAGACCACTTAGTCTAAAGTAAGTTTTGAGGACTGATACCTAAAACATTATCAAAAGGGAATGAATGATTTTTTAAATTTTTCTTCTTTTTTTAGGTTGTGTTTATTATCTTTAGAGAGAGGGGAAGGGAGGGAGGCAGAGAGGGAGAGAAACATCAATGTATGGTTGTCTTTCACCTGCCTCCAGCTATGGACCTGGCTGGAGACTTGGCTGGCAACCTGGTTATGTGCCCTGGCTGGGAATCGAACCAGCAACCTTTGGGTTCACAGGCTGGAACCTTGCCACTGAGCCATCACCCAGGGTGGGAATGAATGATTTTAAGATAATGATTTTTAACCCTCAGGTAAAACTTTAAAAAAATAATGTGGGTATGAAAGTCAGCTTTCAATGTTATGCACCAAATGCTTCCTGGCTTGGAAATTCTTTCTTAATTTCTGCCTATTTCTCCTCAAGGAGATGGACAAGTGCTTCTTTGCATGTGTCTGGATCAATACTGTGTGTATCTTGAGTGAAGATGTTTTTAGTTTTTGTCTTCTTAGGCTAAAATAAATAGTTGTGTTTCCATTCAAACTTCAGCACTCATCTTGTTTCTTCCTAGCTGTCTGTGCTTAACATGTTATTAAAATATATTCACGTACTTTCTTTGGTGAACTAAGTCAAAGGTTTCCTCTGATTGCATTTGGAACAGTTTTCTCTCCAAATGTCCACATTCAGTGTTACTGGGATCTCCATCTGTCAAAGAAGAGGGTTTAGAGCCCAAGGCTGTTACATAGTCTTCCTTTCATCACTGGTTATTTACTTAGGTCAGATAACATACCATACATTTTTGGAAAACAACAATTGTATACAATGATGCTTGACAGTTAAAGTATTTCTAATTATTTTCTATTATTCTCACAATTTTACGTGCACATAATCTAAACAGAATTAGTGGGCTCTCTTAAGGCCCCTCAAAAATGTCACAGCGAAAGATATCTTGCTTCTCGGTCTTTATTGTACTGCTGAGTGCCCAGTATTGGTAAATGACCCTGTCATTCTCCCTGTGACCCAAGCAGGAACCTGGCAGGGACAGGGAGGCTGCCTTTCCCAATACCCTCCCTGGGCAAGAGCCACTGTCTTTGCCTGGACCCTTCCCTTCAGCTCTCCTGCCTCCTGAATCCATTTCTCCTCATCAAGGCTCTAGTCTCCTCTAGTTTTTCTGCCTAGAAGCACTCCCACCATACCACAGTCAGAGTAACCTTTCACAATACAAATCTGATCAAGTTACTTTTCAGCTTGATGTCCTTTATAATAATCTATTATCTAAATCCTGAACATCATTGCATAATGGAATGTTAAAGGGAAAACCACAGGCCCCCAATGGCATCACGTGGGCTAAATTAGCTCGAGATACCAAACCTAAACCGAATACCTGATTTAATTGCAATTCCAACCGCTTTTAGGAATACAATCTTCATCAACCAGTTTGGAGTTTTGTGTTCAACACCAGTGAGGTAATCTGTCAGTTGGGGCTTCTCCATGCCCTCCCCCTTCCTCCGGGAGAAGAGGCAGTCTGCACGATAATCCCCTGCTGTCCCTTCCCCTCTAAATGGAAGATGTCCTGGTCTAAAAATAATCCTTTCTTTTCTTTTGCTAATAGCTCCCTTTCTCCACCTTTCTTCCTATAAACACCTTTCATTCTGTGCCCTTGGCCCTCGGAACCCCTGGGCCTGTGATCCCCAGCCTCTGGCCATACTAGGGCAGGCTTGCCACTTGGGCCTTTGGCCATCTTTCCTTTGCTCTCCCATTCACTAATAAACGTTGCATACACACTAATAGGCTCTCTGATCTGTAATTCTTCCCTGCCCCGTCCCTGAGTGAGTCCTGGAGTGGAGAGATGTTGGGAAACTCCACACTTGGGGGTGTGGGGCTGAAGAGGAAAAGATACCTCTGACATTATGCCCACTGACACCCCAGGAGGCACTCTGTGACACCACGACACATAAATAACAGAAAAAGAAAGGTTGTTTGATGTCTTGTGTCAGATATAGTTAGTTTTTATGGAAGAATTAGGGATTGTCAAGAGAGCTGGGCAATTTTGGGGGACCACGTGGTTGAGAGAAGGAGAACAGAGAAAGAACTGATTGGACAGAGAGCAGGGAGCCAGTGGAACTATGGATGGACGTCTCAGAGGCCACCGGCCATGGGGAGACTCAGCATCTGCAGGGCCCTCCTGCTCCATGCTCAACGCTGCGGTACTTGGAGTCAACCTCACAGGACAGGCCCCGGGTTAACAGATAGACGGAGTTGTCGCATATTGTCTGTTTGGCCACCAGCTGAAACGAAAGATTAAAAGACAGAAGTGAGATTCACTTATGGGAAGTAGATTATACTTTTGCCCCCCTGAGTTTGAACCCACTCAAACTTCTTGTCACCCTCTCTTTTGCTTCGGAGTCAAGCCCCACGGGCTAGCCCCTGTTTTTTTCCTGGTTGGTGTTGTTGTCAGGCAGGCCCTGGGCAGGCCCAGTGGGAAGCCTCAGGCATACCTGCAGCAGACTCAGGGGAAAAGGAAGCTCTCAAAGCACTAGGACTGGCATGTTTCACATCCTGTCTCTGAACCCGTCAAGGCGGCTATTGAAACAGGAGATGCTTATTTAGCTGGCCTGAGCTCCAGGACTACATTGGAGCTGGGGTGGGGTCAGCTGATCTCCATTTCCAAAGGGAAAATGAGGGTGATTTTCACACAGAGGCCGAAAGATTTCATACAGCCTGAAGTCACAGAGAGATCCACCACTTAAGCATTTAATAAAAATATGCTTACATGGGCGAAAGAAGTAAGGGCTTCAAAATCCAAGACCAGGACTCTTGCAACAACATTGACACTGCCCCTATCTTAATTTCATAGTTTATGCACGAATATCCTTTACTGAACAAGAAGTTGGAACTTGGCCACCCTAAAATGGTGTTAGCTCTGTAGAATGGTAAGTAATCTGCCTGATTGTGACATATTCTGTTCAAGATTTATGAATTTTTAATGGTACTTCTACAGGACCTAGCTTTCAAGATTTAAAATCTTATAAAAATTTAATAGTGAGCTCATAAGTGGAAAGAAAGTGGGAGAGATTCTATTTCAAAGTAAGCAACCTGACCAGTCCTAAGGGACATGTGAATTTGAGGGGAATTCATACATCCTAAAAAACTTACTAAGTTTTATTTACTGTAAAGTTTCTGAGTTCTCCTGAGATTTATTCCTTATAATCAAGTGCCCACTGGATCTGCAAGGCAGTGGGTCATGCCAGGTTACTCCCCAAGATCGACTATGGTAAGCTCCATGAATGTGGGTCTGTTCTCACCCTGTACCCCATGTCTAGCACAGACCAGTCACATAGTAGAACCTCAATAAGTATTAAATTAATTAATTAAGTAAAGCAGTGGTTTAGATAGAGAAAAGTAGTACTGACACATTCAATTTTGACTATAGAATGTTACATGGAATGTTATTTTTTAAGTTGCATATTCTTCACACTTTATGTGGATTGATATTAAAATTATATTGCATCCTATATTTCTCCTCTAATGGCAGTTACTATAACTATAAGAGCCAAAATATATTGAACCTGACCATGTAGCAGGCACTCATGTAAATATAGTTCACTTAATCCCTGTCACAACTTTAGGAAACACTTAATATATTTTTATTACAAAAGCTCGTTGCTTGTAGAAGCCAGGATTTGATCCTGGGAATGAAATTTCTAACTGTGTTTTCTAGCTGCTAGACCGTTGGGGCCTAAGTACTCGTGTGCTGCCTGTATCTCTCTTAAAGTATTAGCTCTAAGAAACTATCTTATCCACCACTCAGGTGAATGAACGTCAAATAAAAGAAGACATTAATTAGCTAATTTCCTAATAACTGATTACTAGAAAAGGAAAGTTAAAAAGCGTGTTAGGTATCAGAAAGTTTACATATTTGTTACAGGACGCAGAGAGCATATAGTAAAAAGAAATTAGAAAATCTGAATTTTTAACGTAGGCAGGTAGGTGGATGGATGGACAGGCAGACAGGTGGATGAACAGACAAGATGGATGAATGAATAGATGAATGATTGGATGGATGGATGAATAAATAGATAAGACAGATAGGTAGATAGCTCTATATCCAGCATTTATAGTCTGCCTTTAGTTAGACTCACTTCTTCTCAGATCTAGATTTGAAAAGTAAAATCATCATACTTTAAATGCAGGTTGATATACATAGCACAATTAATCAAAATTTGACCTTTTCCTACAAAAAGCAACTAAGCAACTATTTTTATTTTACTGGCTTTTCTGAATTATTTCTTGTAAGTGCACTTATAGGCACAATAGGATGGAAGAAATATTTCCAGACTTGAAATACTCAAGTCTATCATAATTAATATTTTCTTTGGACCACCAGTGCTCTCTACACATTAAAAGAATGAAAAGAATGATGTCATAAGTGATGAGAATACTTAAAATTCAAACTCTTTTAAATATTCCTGTTTTTAAGCTGCCAAATGCATCAGATTTCAGCATTTCCTTAGTTACACCAATTATAAGTGAGAAATAAATCTTAGCCATAATTACATTAATCGCATATTTCATAATAGCCTTATAATTTCAGTCGTTTTCTAGAGTTTTCGTCTGTCAAACAGATGTTTTCAGCTTTGATATGTCCCTGTAGCTACACATCTGTGTACCTACAATTTTTTTTTGTGGGTTCTAACAGTATATTATATTTAGAGGTCCAAAACATACTTTACATTTAATTCAGATACATCGTTCAATCTAATGTTAGCTAATCATAAAATTAGGTACTTAATCTGTAGACTAAAAAAGAAAAAGGAATCGGCAATTTCAAAGATGCTCCCCTGAGCCTGCAGATGCTTAGAATTAAGGGATAATTATGTGACTTAATTTTCCAGTAATTGCTAGCACTTTTTCCAACAAGGTAGAAATCTTCTTTAACTTCATTCTCATCGAATTCTGTAACTTCTCAGTCTCTTTGTTTCTATAGAAGTAGATCTAGGACTTACAGAGCGTGTGTGAGTCTGGCCTGTACCTTAGTCACTGTGTGCTTACTTCTCTGGACACTTTGGGGAGAAACTAGAGGGTGAAATATATTTCTTTAGGTGACTGCTCAAAAAACAAAAAAAAAAAACAAAAACAAAAAAACAAAAACAAAAACAAAAACAAATTAAGGGCCGCCCCTAAGTGTGGAGGGTCATGATAAAATATATTTTTGTGGGGTCCATGTTGAACAAACAGTTTGATTTAAAATTTGGTGTAAAATTCATTGAGCCCACAAGGTAGTGTTTCCTCAATGGAGGTTGGAATAATGGATAGAGAAGAGGGAGTCACATATTTGTTTACTGTCCCATCAGTGCAAGTCAAGATTCTTCATAGTGTCCATGTCTCGTCTCAGCCTGCTGGACTCAGCCATTTATTGGCAGATGGGCAGTTGTCAGCTAATTTCCTCTCTCCCACTGTGGTATAAGGGTAGCCATGCTGCTATTCTTCACAAGGCCATGGCTTCTTGGAATTTGTTTGTATTGAAATGGTATCTGTCTGCTTGCCTTTGCTGTTCCCTAATACCGTTTAGTCAATGCCGGACTTATCATTGCCCATGAAGCTTCATTCTCCTGTAGACAGTTGTCACTCAGAGGTTGTTACTTTGTTGATGCAACGTTTATCTAGAGTGTGTGGGAAAATGCTTGACCTCACTCCTTGTCAGCAGGACAAAACAGAAGTCTGGAGGGATGTGGAAGAAGCTAGAGAGCATTTCTACCCTTGTTCTTGACATATCCCTGCACCCTCCCTCTTGTTCAAGTGCACTAGGAACATCAGCCTCCTTTGTCCCTTACACATGCAAAATCTGGTTCAAGTTTAGGGACTTTGTCCTTTGTCTCTCTTCTTGGAAGACTGTGCCTATTATTTAGGTGTCAGTTCAGAAGTTATCTCCTCAGAAAGGCCTTTACTGCCCATCCTAAATAAAGCAGCCTTTTTGGTCATCTCAAGATTGACTAAACTAGGGCTTTTCTCGCCACTTAAAGCATGTAATGTGCACATTTACTGTAGGCACATTTGAATGATTTTATTTCTATTGACTTGGTAATAATCTTGGAAAATCCATCTTTCTAGTTAGGCTCTTTGTGCTGAAATTAAGCCCTAGCTTAACATCTGTTTTTTAAAAAAATCTTTATTGGTCACAAAGGTAATTAGAAATCCATTTTCTGGCAGCAGATTCTAAAACAGAAGCTAAGGACAATAAGAACTTAATGAGGAAAAAAACACTTTATATCCAAATAGCCTATTGCAGAAAGTATAAAACAGATTTGTTTCCTTTTTTCTTGAAACTACAAACACATGCACATACGGTCCTCTGTTTTAAATTTTGGGTTTCTTCAACTTGTAAAATGATTCAAACAATGGGGAATTATAACTGTCTTAAAAAATGTAAAATATGAAAACCACCAACAAAACAAAAAGAAAAACCTACTGAATGGGGGGAGATATTTGTAATAAGGGGTAAATATCCAAAATATATAAGGAACTCATCATATAACTTAACACCATAAAAAACAAACAACCCAATCACCTCAGCAACCTTGAGAAAGAAGAACTGAGTTGAAGGTATGACAATACCTGAGATTAAACTATATTACAAGACTATCATAATCAAAACAGCATGGTACTGGCTCAAGAAAAGGCATATTGATGGATGGAATGACACAGAGATTGGATAAATGCTCAGAGGGCCCCTGCAGTGAGAGACTGGGCTGTGATTGGGGAACAAGGGAGGGTGGTCATAGACAGGACCAGAAGCCAGGTAATGGCTCTTCTCAGCCTGCCATGCTCTGGAGAGGAACTTGGAAAAGACCCAAAATGTGAAATTTCTACCTGTACCTCTAAGTAGTTAATAGAGAATTATTTTTCTCATGGTAGGGCAAAAATTTTGTATTTAGGCTTTTATTAGCTTAATTGATAACACTATTTACAAATATGTTCTGGGGGCCTTCATTTGTACCTGTACTCTATCCCCACAAATGTTATGGGCTATCCTGTGCCTTCATACACACACACACACACACACACAAACATGCATACCTGCCCTTATCCAGCTAGTTGCAGCTGTCCCTATAGCTGCTTCATGATCCCACTCAGCAAACATTTCTGAGCACCTTTTGTGTGCCAGGTATGACTTTAAGCATTGAAGACTGAGTAGTCGACATAAAGAATATCCTTCAATCTATGGAATTCATCATCTAGAGCAGTGGTTCTCAACCCTGTATGCACACTGAGTCTTAGTTTTAGGAACTTTACATATAGTGTCTCTTTTTGTTCCCACACTAACTTCTGAACTAAGTATTACTTGACAGATAAGGAAACTGAGCACTGAGGCTACTGTATACAGCATGACATCAGCTTTGTTTTCAGACAGTAGGACTCATCACTTGGTGGCATTTAAGAGTGGTTTTAAGGCCCTGGCTGGTAGCACAGTGGATAAGGCAGGGGCCTGTGAACCCAAAGGCCGCTGGTTCAATTCCAAGCCAGGGTACATAACCAGGTTGCAAGGCAGGTCTCCAGCCAGGTCCATAGCTGGAGGCAGGTGAAAGGCAACCTTACATCGATGTCTCTCTCCCTCTCTGCCTCCCTCCCTTCCCCTCTCTCTAAAAATAATAAATAAAACTTAAAAAAAAAGAGTAGTTTTACATTGTCTACTCTTGCCCAGCTTTAAACAACAAAGATTACAACTGGGGATGTTGCTGTTTTAGATAAATAGTAAAATGGGCAACAAATGGGTGAGTCTTTGGTGGAAGGTGTGTTTAGCAGCTCAGGTATATGCTGGGATTCCTTTATCACCTTTAACTGCCTGAATAACCACAGAGTATCTATTATAAATATTAACACATTGCAGCCACAGCATTAATAACATCTCCCTACGGACAGCAGCGCTTCACCTCCCACCTACTGACCTTTGGTATTGTATATTATCTATTTCCTTATTTTTCTTCCTCTTCCTATAGACTTCTCCCCCCAACACTACCTTTGTTTTTTATTTTTTTTAATTAAATATTTTATTTATTATTTCCAAAGAGAGAAGAAAGGAGAGAGGCAGAGTGGGAGAGAGACATCAATGTATGGTTGTCTTTCACCTGCCTCCAGCTACGGATCTGGCTGGAGACCTGGCTAGCAACCTGGTTATGTGCCCTGGCTGGGAATCGAACCAGTGATTACACTACCTTTTGACTTGTATTAAAGCATTGTCAGCACCTGACTTTAAACCTTTCACGATTTCCTGAAGGTGCTTCTCCTCAACCCTTACAGATCTCCACAGGCTGCAATGAATGGAAAGCAAGGTGGGTCTCCTTCACTGGCTCAGCGCATGACGCACCCCTGTGCACCAGCAGGTGGCAGCAGAAACAAATAAATAGGTTAAACAAGGACTCAGGAAGATCCCGAGAAATGATGCTCTTACTCTCAATCTTCTACTAAGTATCTGAAACTCATTTGTTTCCCTCATTTTCTGCCATTCCCCTGGATTTTGTAAATATGGCAGAATAAATGAATGACGTAGCAATATTGGTTTTAATTTGACAGCTGCAAAAGAATCAGAAAAGATGAAAACCAAGTTGTGTTTATTCTCGGCATTGTTTTCTCTGCTTTAGTGTTTTGATAACCCTTCCCACAGACGTCATTTGGGAATACTTCATCCTGGCTGTACTGGAAGCCTGAACTCATTGCGGAGGTTATGGTGGGTGATGAAGAACGGATAGGAGAGAGGAGATTAGAAGTATAGAGTTGGGCTCATCAACACTCAGGGTAGGAGGGCAGCAGGCTCTGACAGCAGTGGGGAACCACCTCTCCTCCCCATAATGCGCCTGGGTGGAGGCAGAGCACGTGGACTTGTGAGTTGGATAGGTGTCAGGGCAATCAGAGGAGATGGGTAACTGGAGGTGCCATGCCCATTATTTTGTTCGGCCCAAGAACAGGGGTCTTGATGTGAACTTAGAGTAGGGAAAACCCCAGAATAATGGCTGAAAGCGAATGTCTTGGTACCTCAACGTGAGGTGGCCTTAATCTCAAGATTTATGCAAATTTGCCCTGGCTGGTGTGGTTCAGTGGGTTGAGCACCCGTCTGCAAACTGAAAGGTCTCTGGCTGGATTCCTGGTCAATGCACATGCCTGTGTTGCAGGCGTGTGAGAGGTAATTGGTCAGTGTTTCTCTTACACACTGGTTATTTCTCTCCCTTTCTCCCTCCATTTCCCTCTCTCTAAAAAATAATTACAATCTTAAGAAAAGACTTATTCAGATTCATAGAAAATAATGTTATATGACATTATTTTAGACCCTCAAGTTTATAGCCCAAGTTCTATCCTTTGCACAATCTTGCATTTTATTCTGCAGAAAGACCACGTCCTATAATGCATAGGACAGTACTTTGTCTTCCAATTCCTTCTCTTGATAAAAATTAGAGATGTATATTTTTTGTCCTTCATGTGATAGGAGCTAACTCCCTTGGGGTGGCCACTGAAGGAATAGGTTTGCCTACTGGCCACCAAGTGCTATTGGGGCATCAGTCTTCTATCGTGGTTCTTGTGACAAGTGAGCAGGAGAGACAAGTAGGCCTGGCTTACCTAAATTGTCCCCACCCAAAATCTCGGTTCACAGGCTAAGAAACTCAGGATGCCAAGATCATAGGTCTGCTCTCAAGACCTTTACAAATTAAACCCATATGAATCATCTAAATGTAGCTCCCACAACGCTCCTTCAACATTTAAGAAGACATCATCTCACTGATCTTACTTGAAACCTTATAAAAGCAACTGTATCAGTTTCCAATAAAAATTTTCCATAAGCCTGTAAGTATTTTGGTTGTTATCAATCAGTGTAGATACACTGGGGTATGGAATAATAAAATGACACACAAAGCATGGGTTAGATATACAGCCCTTGTGACAGCCCTTGCATTCAGCAAATTATGTCTTACACTAAATTATAAGAGAAGTCTCTCTCACTGAAGATGCAATGCACTTAATTCCTTGTTGGATATGCTTTTATCATTATTGAAAAGCACTTAGGCAAATCAATTAACATAAATGAAAAATTAAGATATATTATCAGCAAGGACTAAAGGTAAATGAAAGAAATCACTTTGGGTTGTAGGGGGATACAGAAAATAAGGATCATGTGAGTGCTCTGTAAAATCTAAAAAGCTTTTTTAAAAAATCTCAATTTATGTCCAAGTACTATGCCCTGATCAACACGCTGGAATTTAGCCAGTAGAGGGCAGTCAAAGAGTGGCTAATAGGATTTAATTTTTCCAGACTCTTCATGTAGTTCTTGAAAAATCCCTTCAAGTAAGCTTCTGTGACTCTATAAAATCCTGTGCACTTATTACATGTTTTGGGTTCTGGAGTCCTCTTACAGTTGTAACGATTTCCTCCTTACAAAATATTGATTTCTTTTAAATTATTCAGGATCTGAAATTTGTGAAGTATTATTAACTAGATCATCTTTAATTTAATGCGGCCTACTTTTATTTATTTATTTATTTATTTTTAAAGATTTTATTTCATTATTTTTAGAAAGAGGGGAAGGAAGAGAGGGAGAGAGACATCAATGTATGGTTGTATCTCACCTGCCTCCAGTCACAGACCTGACTGGAGACCTGGTTTGCAACCTGGTTATGTGCCCTGGCTGGGAATTGAACCTGCGACCTTTGGGTTCACAGGCCGGCACCTTATCCAATGTGCTCCCAGCCAGGGTCTTTTATTTATTTTTAAATTTTATTTATTTATTTATTTTAAAATATTTTATTTATTTATTTTGAGAGAGAGGGGAAAGGAGAGAGAAAGAGAGGGAGAGAAATATCAACATGTGGTTACCTCTACCAGGTCCCCAGGTTGGGGACATGGCCCGCAACCCAGGCCCTGACTGGGAATTGAACTGGAGACACTTTGTTTCACAGGCTGGCTCTCAATCCACAGGGCCACACCAAGGCTGCCTAAAGTTTTTAAAAAAGACTCACTGCAGAACAGAGAATTAAAATTTTCTCTGAATCTCTAAAAACTCTGAATGTAAGTTAGAAATGTTGAATGAAGGATTTATTTAGAATGTGAGGGAACAAAAATAGGTTAGGATAAGCAAACGTCAAGTTTGGAGTCATATCAGAAAAGTCAAATTTGTGGTTTTATTTTTCTAGTTACTCAAACTACCCAATTCCTCTGAGGAAAAGTGGGATAAAAATTCCCATTTTGCAGAGATTTCCTGCTACTTTCAGATGAAAATTGTACAGAAATAGGCATGTTTGCAGCCTTGCAGCCCCGAGTCATGCTTAATTCATCTTCAGTCTTCCCTGGAGAAGTGGTGAATCTGTGAAGCATCAGAATCAAGAACTTCAAACGAAGATGCTATGAAGTTTAATGTTTAAAATGCGTGAAAGTTGAAGACCATTTCTAATTCATGCTAGCTGAAATAGAAATGAAACAACATTAAAATTCAGTTCAACCCAGCAAACAACTTATTGCCATTGCACGCCAGCCCCGGTGCCCATCCCGGATGGAAGAAGGGAACATGACCAGGATTATCAATCACCAGTATAGAAGCTGTTACAGGGGACACTTTTGCCCGCCTGGGTGGAATGTGATGCTGCAGACCACTGTCTCCCACAGTGGTTCTCAAAGGGTGGCTTGTCTCCCTCCTCTGAAACCAGGGGCAGCAGCCTCACCTGGGCCCCTGAAATGCAAATCAGCAACCTGTGCCTGGGACCCAGCCGCGGGGGTTTTAACAAGCCCTCCAGGTGGTTCTGCTGGGTGCTCACTTTTGATAGCTGAGGCTCTGCTCCTGCGCAGGGAAATTAATTTACCTGATGCACTGAAAGCAAAAACCGGGGAGAAAAGAACACTCAGCTGTTCCTTTCTTTCTGCCAAGGAAGCTGCAGGCAGGAAGCAGGACTTCTCGGTGGCTTCTCCAAGCACAGGCTCTTTCTGCCTATCTGGGGATTTTGCTTCTAGAGTTCAGTATTGATCGCATTTGCCTGCGGATATAAGCCACATGCCTGAACCTAGCTCTCTCGACAACAGAGGTAATAATACGGCTTTTATGGCTTTTATGGACCCTACCTGTGCCCTGCCTTACATTTCAGTTGATCCAGAATCCAGGCCAGGAAGGGGGATTGTGTTCAGGGCAGCCTCATGAAGAACCTCATGAAGATGCGGATCCAGCAGGAAGGAGATGGATTGGCATCAAAATAAGTTTAAATAGTGTAAATCTCGGTCCTAACACAACTACCATCTCTTAAGACGCTGTCTGTGTCTTTATAATATAGAAAGTTGCCTTTTTGTTTCTTCCTGCAATTTTTCCATGTTTGCTTCTTGTGATCTCAGAAACGGCAGATCCGTAGGCCCCAATTAGACATTTTATGATGAGCAAAAATAAGCTGCTCACACATCTTCTTTTACTTTAAAAACCCATTTCCTGGAATATGTTAAGAAGCCTTAGAGGATGGAGACATTTAACACCTATTTAAATACATCATAAATTGATAACTCAGAGGGTTTGGGTGACTTCTTTTGGAATTTTTGAATTGTAAAAAAAAAAAAAAAGAAAGAAAAATCGCACAGACTTTCTCTGTTGTTGGAAATTAAAACTTCTGCCCCAAACTTCCCTGTGCTAGTCTCGGTCCTACTCAGGTTTGTGCACAAGCCCTCCCAAGATGGGTGGGCAGAGGCCGGCATGGTCCTGGAGAAGAACGTGAACATGCGGGCCCTTTAGGACCTGCGTGCCCGGGTTCTCCCGACGAGGACCGCTGTCACTGTGCCTTCCTGCAGCTACTACATGGCTTTTTAACCACCCTGGAGCTCCCTCCCAAGTCAGGGATCAAGTGTAAACAATATAGCTTTTTGCAGGAAAAAAGTGTAATGGAGAAATTGCATTGAATATTACTAGCAACCACCATGGTCTACTCTGTCATTAACAATGGTTAAACATTTATTGTTTATTATCCTTGTTTTACAGGTGAGGAAACTGAGGCACGGAGGGGACATTAAGCCCAAGCTCGATCCACCTGTGAGTGCCAAAGTTATTTGTGAACAGTCTAGATCTAGAGTCTGAGCACCTAACTGTTACACTTAGCTGCCTCCAGTGAGTGAACCTTTCTTGGTATCAATGAGCCTGTCCCACTGCCAAGGCATATTCCCTGCGAAGGTGGGAAAATAAAACAGCACTGATGTGTCTGCTAAAAGTGAAGAATAAAAAACAAGGAAAGATTATGACAAAATATTGAGTTAGAGTAGGTTCATAATCTAGCTACTTAATATGAGCACTGTTCCTAAATTCTCAATCTAGAGGCACGCTGTCCACAACAGAACCTAGAGAGGATTAATAATAACTTGTGTGAGAGCATATATTACCTAGTAAATGTTTGATTTATAAATGAATGAACATGAAGTGCACATTTTGCCAATCATACAGGTCCTCTTACATATAATACTTTATGGCAGAAATTCAACGTGTTGTATAAATGTTTTCTTATTACTCATAATCCAGATGTTATGAAGTGGGGCCAAATATCTGGAAAATTTGTAAAGTTTGTAAAAATAGTGTTGAGAAGAGACACATAAGTACAAACAAATCATTCTTATTTTTGTGGTTTCAGCTGGATAGAGGGTATTGCTAGTGTTAGTATTATAATTTTCATTACTTAATTCAGCAATATTTAACATTGCTTTCTTAAATGTCTGATATTATTTAGGCACTAGAAATAGAGCCAGCATGAGTGAGACAGACTAGGACCATGATGAAGTTTACCTTTTAGAAAAAGGAGACAGAGGAAGATAATAAACACGTAAAATAAACAAATGATTGAGAAAGCCTGTTAGTGATGAGTGCTAATGGGTTAGCTGAAAGGATTTGGTTTAGAATCCCGATTAAAACCAGCCCTCAGGGTTGTTTATGCTGATCCTAAAAGACAACTTCAGACACTTGTAAACTTTTGATCTTGCTAAAAACTGTCAGCTATATTGTAGAACAGAATCCAGTAAATTGGTTTTACTTTTTTTTCTTTTTTAAGCTTCATGGAAGTTTGAAAAAGACAAATGTAATAGCAGATATATTGTGCCTCAGTCTACAGTTAAATTCACAAGAACCTCACTGTAGCAAACAGATACTAATTTATGTTGCAAAAGGCAATTTAAAATTCAGTAAAATATTCAACATCATGTGTCATGTCAATTTAATGTTAACTTAGATTTTATAGGAATTGTGTCTTTGTAGTCACTGTGGTTTTTATCCAGTTTTATTGAGGAATAATTGACATATATGACTGTATAAGTTTAAGGGGTACAGCGTGACAGTTTGATTTACACATAGTGTGACAATGACTTCAATAGGTTCTATCAACATTCATCTTTTCACAAAGAAACAATAAAAAGAAAGAAAAAAAAGGAAAAAAGTTCTCCTCGTGGTTGGAACTCTTAACAATTTTCCTATATATCATATAACAGTGTTAGCTATAGCCACCATGTTGTCCTTCCGTAACCTCAGAGAAACTTCATTTCTTTATATGACCTTTCCTCCTTTCTTTCCTTTTGATCCATACTGGCCTCATCCAGCACCATCACTCACCTCCCTCCCACTCACTCAAACAGAAAGCCCTGAAGACAATGAGGTTCTGATCAGCATCAAACAATCTTTGGAACAGAATCTCTGATCTGTTGACCTCAGAGAAAGGTTTTGGTTAAACTAGAGATAACATGTAGGCCTCAGTTGCTTTTCAGCCCCAGGACCTCAAAAATGGTGAAATCAGACAAAGGGATGCTTAAGCTGACATCAGGACCAGTTGCAGTGATCAGCTGCCACCTCCCATAGTGCTGACCCATTGGTAGAGATCACAACCTTGACCAACATTCTAACTCCTTCAGTCACCATGATTAATGACTTTTCTCCTGTATAACCCACCCCTCAAAGCCATCAGGGAGCCAAGTCTTTGAGCATCAGCTCATCTATCTCCATGCCTGGGCCACTTCCGTTTTTGTTGTTGTTGTAGGTGAGATCACACAGCATTTGTCTTTCTCTGACTTGTTTCACTTAGTACAATGCCGTCAAGGACTGTCATGTTGTCACAAGGATGTTATCTTTTTATGGCTGAGTCTTATTTTATGTACATAGAGCACATCTTCTTTATCCATTCACCCACCTTTAGACACTTAGATTGTTTTCATGCCTTGGCTGTTATCAATGATGCTGCTATGAATGTGGAGCTCCAGATATTCTTTTTGGTTAGTGTTTTTGTTTCTTTTGGATATATTCCCAGATGTAGAATTGCTGGATAAAATGCTACTTTTATTTTTAATTTGTTGAGGATCTGTCACACTGTTTTCTGAAGTGGTGGTACCAATTTACAATGCCACCAACATTACACAAACATCTCCACACATCAATTTCAGCATTTGTTATCTCTTGACTTTAAAAAACATGTTTTATTTTTTATTTTCAGAGAGAGGGGAAGGGAGAGAAGCAGAGAGGGAGAGAAACATCAATATATGGTTGCCTTTCATCTGCCTCCAGCTATGGACCTGGCTGGAGATCTGGCTTGCAACCTGGTTATGTGCCCTGGCTGGGAATCAAAACAGTGACCTTTGTGTTCACAGGCCGGCACCTATCGACTGAGCCACCAGCCAGGGCTATCTCTTGACTTTTTGATGATGGCTATTCTGACAGGTGTGAGGTAACATCTCATTGTGGGTTTAACTTACATTTGCATTATGGCTATAATGTTAAGCATTTTTTTCATGAATCCGTTAGCCTTTCATATATCTTTGGAGAAATGTCTATTCATTTATTTGCCCACTTTTTAATTGGGTTATTTGTTGTTTTTGTTGTTGAGTTGTATGAGTTCTTAATATATTTTGGATATGCTTTTCCCATTTCCTAAGTTTTCTTTTCACTTTGCTGATGATTTCTTTTGCTCTGCAGAAAGTTTTTAGTTTGATGTCATTCCACTTGTTTATTTTTTATTTTGTTGCTTGTGCTTTAGGTGTCATATACTAAAATTCATTACCAAGATTCATGTCAAAGAACTTTATTCTTATGTTTTCTTCTAGGACTTTCATGATTTCAGGCTTACATTTAAGTCTTTATTGATTTAAAGTTAATTTTGTATAAAATATGATACCGTTTCATTCTTTTACATATGAATTTAAAATTGTCTCAGCACCATTTATTGAAGAGACAGTCCTTTCTCCATTGGGTAGTCTTGGCTCTCTTGTCAAATACTAGTTAACCATATAGGCTTGGGTTTATTTCCGGGCTCTGATTCTGCTCCATTGGTTTATTTGTCTGTTTTTGTGATAGCACCATACTATTTTGATGACTATAACTTTATAGTAGAGCTTGAAATCAGGAAGTGTGATACATGCTGTTTTGTTCTTTCTTGGAATTTCTTTGGCTACTTGGGGTCTTTTGTGGTTCCATATAAATTTTGGAAGTGTTTTTTTCTACTTTTGGAAAATGTGCAATCAGTATCTCGATAAGAATTACATTGACTCTTGAGATGGCTCTTGGTAGCATTGACATTTTAACAGTATTAATTCTTCTAATCCATGAACCTAGGATACCTTTCCATTTATTTTTATCTTATTCAATTTCTTTAATTAATGTATTGTAGTTTTTAGTGTAGACATTGTTCACTTTAAATTTATTCCTAGTTTGTTTTTTAAAGGTTTTATTTATTATTTTTAGAGAGGGGAAAGGAGAGAGGCAGAGAGGGAGAAAGACATCAATGTATGGTTGCCTTTCACCTGCCTCCAGCTACAGACCTGGCTTGCAACCTGGTTATGTGCCTTGACTGAGAATCGAACCAGCAACCTTTGGGTTATGAGGCCAGCACCTTATCCACTGTGCCACCAGCCAGGGCTCTAAGTATTTTGTTTTTATGCTATTATAAATGGGGTCAATTTCTTTATTTTTTCCAGAAAATTTGTTGTCAGTGTGAAAAATTGCTGCCTATTTTTATATGTTAATTTTGATTTCTGCAACTTTGATGACTACTGTTTAGCTCTAATAGTGTTTTGGCTGAGTTTTTAGGTTTTTCTACATATAAAATTATTTGCAAAAAGAGCTAATTTTACTTCATTTCTAATTCTGATATCTTTGACTTCTTTTTATTGCCTAACTGATCTAGCTAGGAGTTCAATACTACGTTTAATATAAGTGGTGACAGTGGGCAACCCTGCCTTATTCCCATTCCTAGAGGAAGTGCTAATCTCCTTTTGAAACTGGAGCCTTTCATGTTGCCTGTTGCTACCAGAACCCATAAGTGAAGACAAAGATTGAATTTTTATGGGTGCTTTATTCTCAAACAATCTGAGATGATGGTGGGTTATGTACCCTAAAATCCACCTTAACATCTCATCTCAAGCCTACCTTTTTATAATGAGAAGAAAAGGGTAGAGAAGGGGTTTGGGGAAAGGTTAATCAGATAAGAGTAGGTAGAGTATTATCTACTGAGAATAAGTAAAGAGTATTTCTCTACCGATAAACAATTCTTTATCTGCTTCTCAGACAGAAGCTCTCTCCCTGGAACAAGATTGCTCAGGTGTCATCTCAATCCAATTGCAGGCAGGCCCTCTGGGGCACAAAGGTTGTATAGCTTGTCCACCTCCTGAAGTCACATACTGATATATTCCAGTTCCTGGAAAAACAGCTTTCCAAGTATATTAATCACTTTAGCCTATCAACTACATATAACTAAAGCCAAAATCTTTAACTCTTGAGTTCCCCTATCACTTTCACCAATGAATATCATATTAGCTGTGGACTTGACACATATGGCCTTAATTATGTTGAGATATGTTCTTTCTATGCCTAATTTGATAAGTTTATCATGAGTGGATGTTGAATTTTGTCAAATACTTTTTCTGCATGTATTGGGATGATTATATAATTCTTTTCTTTCATTCTATTAATGTGATATATCACATTGATTATTTCCTTATGTTGGATTATCCTTGCATCCCAGGGATAAATTTCATTTGATCCTGGTAAAGACCCTTTCAGTGTGCTGCTAAATTTGGTTTGATGTTAATTTATTGAGATATTTTGCATCTATATTCATCAGGGATAGTGCCCTGTATCTTAGAAAGAGGTATATCTTGAATTCATCAATGGGTTTACTTCCATTTTTGGGGAAAGTATAACTTCTTTACTTTCTTTGTGTTTCTTTTCTATCTTTCTGTTTCTTGCTATTTTTTAAAAAATAAAATGTCATTTTAAAGTCATTAAGTCAATTGTATGACTATTCAACTCCCACTGAATGTTTTCAGGTTACTGATTTTATGAAACAGTATGTTAAAAATAAAGTTATGAGTCTTATATGTTGAACTACATGAAATTTTTATTCTTAGGTTGAAAATGATTAAATACTAACAATTTTATAAAGTTCAACATTAATCAGACAATCCAAAGTAAGTTTTCAATTTTTATATATACAGAAACATTTGAAATTAACCAAGGAAATTATATATTAAACAATGACATATTATTCATTTATTTTACAATTTATTTCATTTTATATATTTTTAAAATATTTTATTTATTATTTTTCAGAGAGAGGGGAAGGTAGAGAGGAAGAGAGGGAGAGAAACATCAATGTATGGTTGCCTTTCACCTGCCTCCAGCTACAGACCTGACTGGAGACCTGGCTTGCAACCTGGTTATGTGTCCTAGCTGGGAATCAAACCAGTGACCTTTGGGTTCACGGGCTGGAGCCTTGCTGGTGCCACCAGCAAGGGCTTTATTACACAATTTAAATGACCAAAACAAATTGGAAAGCAATAGAACAAAAGGCAAATACTGCTTGTGAGATTATAAACTGTGATAGCCTTCTGGAGAAATTCTGGCAAAACATAACAGAGGACTAACAAGTACATACATAGGCCCTCCGACCTAGGAATTCCACTTTTGGTAATTCATTTTAAGGAAATAACAATCACATGTGAACATTTATGTAAATGTATATACAACATATTAAATGTTAAAGCAATGTATTTATTCAAGTAGAACATTTGTAATATATATTTAAATTTTTAAATAGCAGGCTACATCATAAGTAATATGAGCCTTTTGTTACAGATAATGTATACAAGAAGAGATCTGTCCCTGCCAAAAATTAACCAAGTAAAGAAAAATAAATTGAAATCTCTGTAAATCATGCTTAGAGTAAAAATAATTGGGCTTCTCTCCCTCTATTGCAGTTTAGAAAAGAAGTATGGCATATTCCTAAGGAACCCCAAGGGTGAAATCCAGACAATAGGTGATTAGTAAGTCATTTCACACATTTTGATTTTCCATTTCTGATTACCTCAGTTTTGTTTTAAAGGAACTAACAAGATACTTGGCAAACAATGAGTGATTCACATATATCTATTTCATTGATCTGAAGGAGGCGTTCTATTTTTATTTATGCAATAGCAACTTACCTGTGTTCTCTACCCTAAGAAAATGCTATTGGATACTGAATGTAACAGGGGTTGTGACAGGTAAAGTAAACTCAGTATAACAGACAACCTCAACCTAAAGTTTGTTTATGGCATATAACTAGTGTTGTTGATAACTTGGGAGCTAAATTTCATGATGGTGCTTTGATGGTCTTTGAAAGAAGGCTCTATTTCTGAGCAGAAAGGCCTGGAGATTTATACCTGTCTCCCCCAGTTTAGGCTTTTGAACATTAATAGGTGCTCAAGGCTCATTGAGTTGAACTAAATATTAGAGATAATTAGAAGAGAACACAAAAGACAAGACAGCACTTAATAAAAGAAACTGTTTAGCATGCAATGCATTAAAAGACTAAAGTAACCACAGGGGGAAAAATGAGTATTGTTTGAAATATAAAACTTGTCTTCTTTAGAAAATTGGATTAAAATTACTCAATCTGAGTTTTATTAGGTTATTGTATTCCTAAGTGTGGGTTGGCTTTTTAGGCTGTCCGAAGATTTTTGGAATACTAGTGACTGTTAAGACCTCACCCGAGGCATCCAGAGTGCAAAGCTGTGAACAAAGTATTTCATAATTCTTAGCATTGTCACAGTGCATCAAACAAGCACTTTTAAGTTTGCTTACAGTTGCTTTTTAGTTTTGCCCATTGTTGGCATAACATAGTGAAGTTAATCTTTCTTGGCAATTCTCTTTGCACTTAAGTAGTCCTGGCTTTCATTCACTCTCCCTTTTCTCTAACCTAGTTTTAACCATGTATATTGAAATGTACTAAAATGCTATGTAAACCCTGTCTTTAATTAATTATGCTTACAGCTAGCATCTGGAAAGTATAATAGAACATCTGCTTTGCATAGAGCCACCTATGGATTATTAAAGCCTGGTATCTTAAGTACTTTTATATTGTAAGTACTATGTGTTAGCTATGCTCAAATACAATGATTTGAAAAGAAATTAAGCAAAATGGGAATTCTGGTCAAGATGGAGGCATAGGTGGATATGCTTCGCCTCCTCATACAACTGTTAAGGATTACAACTACCTCAAAACAAAGAAAACAATTAGAACTGCCAGAAAACCAAACTGTATGGAAGCCTGACAACCAAAGATTTAAAGAGGAAGCATTCATCCAGACAGGTAGGATAGGCAGAGACAAGGGGCCTGGGCAGAAAGAATGTGGCAGCAGTGATGGCAAGGCAGTGGTGGCAAGGCAGAGGCTGCGGCCAGCCAGGTGAGCCAGTGGTCCCACATTATAAAAGCTAGGAGGGACATGCAGGGAGCAATCCTAGCCCTAGGCTAGACCGCACAGCTCACGGTTCCACTGCCAGGAAAATAAAGCCTCACTGCTTCTGGCTGTGAAAACCAGATGAGGGGGTGGCATGAAGAAACTGCCTATTTCTCAGGAGAGTCCCTTTAGTGGCCCCCAAATCAAACCCACCCACTTTGGGAACCATCACCTGGGCAACAGCTAGAAGGGCACTAGTTGAATATGGGAAGAGGGTGAAGTGACTGGAAAAAAGGTGAGTGCTAAGCAAATGTCATTGTTCCCTCTCTGACTCCTCTCCAACATACAATGCCACAAGGCAGTGAAATGGGTCACCCAGCAATGATGAATATTTAAGGCACAGAGCCTTATAAAATAATAGATGTGGCAGCTCTACCTAATACACTGAAGCAAATGCAGGAACCTGTCAAGTTGAGACAATGAATTATGGCCCAAATGAAAAAACAGAACAAAACTCCAGGAAAAGAACTAAGTGAAAGGAGATAGTCAACCTGTCAGATGCAGAATTTAAAACACTGGTAATAAGCATGCTCAGAGAAATGATTGAGTATGGCCACAAATTAAAGGAAGAAGTGAAGGGTATACAAAGTGAAATAAAAATCAGGGGACCAACAGTGATAGGAAGGAAGCTGAGATTCAAATCAATGATTTGGAACAAGAAGAAGAAATAAATATTCAACCAGAACAAAATGAAGAAATAAGAAGGTAAAAAAAGGAGGAGAGTTTAAGAAGGCTCTGGGACGTCTCCAAAAGTGTCAATATCTGAATGACAAGAGTGGTAGAAGGAGAAAAAATGAGCAAGAAATAGAAAACTAATGTAAAAAAATTAGGGAGAAAAACTTCCCTAATGTGACAAAGGGAATAGACATACAAGTCCAGGAAGCATGGAGACTCCCAAATAAGTTGGATCCAAACAGGACCACACCAAGACACATCATACTTAAACTGTCAAAAGATAAAGAGAGAATCTTAAAAGCAACAAAAGAAGAGAGTTACCTACAAAGAAGTTGCCATAAGACTATCAGCTGATTTCTCAAAAGAAACTTTGCAGGCAAGAAGGGACTGGCAAGAAGTATTCAAAGTGATGAAAAGCAAGGACCTACAGCAAGATTACTCTATCCAGCAAAGTTATCATTTAGAACAGAAGGGCAGATAAAGTGCTTCCCAGACAAGATAAAGCTAAAAGAGTTCATCATCACCAAACCATTATTATACAAAATGTTAAGGGAATTTAGTTAAGAAAATGAAGAAGATCAAAACTATGAACATTAAAATGACAACAAACTCAGAACTATCAACAACCAAATCTAAAAAATGAAAGCAAAAACAAACTAAGCAAACAACCAGAACAGCAACAGAATCATAGCTATGGGGATCTTTTGGAGAGTTATCAGCTGCGAAGATGAAGGGGGAGAAAGGGAGAAATGGTGCAGGGATCAAGAAGCATAATCATTAGGAACAAAATGGAGGGATGTTAAAAATAGTATAGGAAAGAGTGAAGCCAAAGAACTTACATTCATGACCCATGGACATGAACAAAGGGGAGGATAGATTGTTAGAGGGAAGGGTGTATTGGGTGGAGGGAAGCAAAAATTGAGACAACTCTAATAGCATAATAATATATCAAAGAAAGAAATTAAGCAAAATGGCTATAGTTCAGTACTTTAAAAGAAACAATTGGGATGTATGATTAAGTTTTATTTTTGTTTTCTCCCCTTAAGAAAATTTATTATTTTCTTGGTTCGCCTTGGATGGGTGGGAAACATATAAGAGGTGGGGATTTAGCAGCCTGGCTGGTATGGTTCAGTGTTGTGTGATGTCTGTTTCACGAATGTGTATTTCTGCCTTACATCATCTTCTCATTTTCACTTGGCACATACCTTTAAAAAATGCAGTTCCAGCCCTGGCTGGTGGCTCAGTGGAGTGGTGCTAGCCTGCAAACCCAAAGGTTGCTGGTTTGATTCCCAGTCAGGGCACATAACCAGGTTGCAAGCCAGGTCTCCAGCCAGGTCTGTAGCTGAAGGCAGATGGAAGGCAACCATACATTGATGTTTCTCACCCTCCTTCTTCCCTCCCTGCCCTTCTCTCTAAAAATAATGAATAAAATCTTTAAAAAAACCCTCTCTCTAAAATGTAGTTCCAGTAAATTTTATCATTATGTAATTTTTAAATTTCATTTTGGCCTCATAATTGATAGTGAAAAAAAGGATGAATATTCTTGTTTCTCTCAAGTCATAGTATTTACTAGAAACCTTTATTTTACTGCATGGTATATACACATACTCACACATTATATATAAGTACAAATATATATATATATATATATATATATATATATACACACACACACAGAGTTTACCAGCATATATATATGCATACATATACATATATAATATCTTTATTGTGAAAAACCAGAAGGAATGAAAATATTCCCTATATGGTTGTTTAGAATCATGCAATTTAATAGAGTACTAATTATATTTCATTAATATAAAAGACCCAAATGGATTTGGTGTGAATTTCAAGTGGGTAAAATTAAAGAGCTGATTAAGAAGTGCACTTTGCACCATTAACTCATTTTATTTTATGGATGTAAGCTCATTCTCAACTCCTTACAGCTACTTTACAAAATACAGATTGCTCAGCATAAGCTCATTTGTACTAAATAAATTAGAGCAGATGGTGTACATGTATCAGTCAAGGAGTGTCATCATCCTATAAGAAAGAGCACAGACACTAAATGTCTGTGACAAATAAGAGTTATAATAATAATGTGAATAACAGCTGATACTTATTTACTTAGTTCCTGCAATGTGCCAGGCATTCTGCTAAGTGCTTTTCAGTGTTACATGCTATTGTCCTGAGGCAAATACAATCACTGCCCCTACTTTATAGGTGGAAAAACCAAGCTTAAGCAAGGTTAAGTGAATTACTTAAGGTCACACAACCTGTAGGTTTTAGGGTGTAGGCTGTTCCAATATTGCAATAAGGAGACATGACCTGAAGTTATTTTAATTAACTTTTTCAAAATTCATACCCTTTAAAATAGCAAGAAAAATGCTCAAAAATTAGAAATGCCAGCATGCAATTGAGTTTCATTTCTACTAAAAAGTTTAATATACACAAAGCCTAGAGCTGAATCCGAAGTAGAATTCAAAGAATATGTAAAGGCGTTGTCACATGATCTGGGATGCTGGATGTGAATTCTAACCCCGAGGCATTTGCAAAATGTCTTGTTTACCACTTTTCCTGACCTGAGCCAGCTTAGTTCTCAAAGTATAGCTTTAAAATAAGAAAGAGTGAAAGAAAAATAAGGAAGGAAGGAAGACAGGGAGAGAGGGAGGGAGGGAGCTGTAGCTATGCCTTTTGATCTCATTCTTTTGAATGTAAAAAGAGCCAGATGAGATGTACCTATATTTTGTTTTTGCCACACTGAGAAGAAAAAAGCCATTTGGCTAAAATTACATTACAGTTTTTGAAGATAAATGTCTCAGTGAACTTAGAATTACTTTCAACAGTCATCCTGCCCAGCTGAAGATGTAAACTGATTTTGGATTTGCAATGACTACTTCTTTGGCTTCCATCTTATTATGAGGAAGGAAATCCTGAGGCTAGAGGAGAAAACAGGCTAGTCCACAAGCACACTGCCCTCTGGGCCTCCACCCAAGTGAGGAAATAAGCATTTGCATTCAGTGGCATGGAACTGGGACCCCATACAACAGTGAGTGGCTTATGTGGGACAGAAGCTTATGTTTCTCTCACCCTATAGCGTGTGAAGGTAAGTAGTACGGGACCGGCATGGCTGTTCATCTTCAGCACTGGATCTAGGTGCCTGCTGTCTTGTTGCTCTATCTTCTGTAGCATAGATGCCATTGTGCTCACCTTCAAGGTCCAAGATGAAGCTAACATTTCAGCAGGTTGGATGGAGGAAGCAGGAGAAAGATCATACTCCTTCCCTTTAAGGACATGGCTTAGAAGTTGCACACATCACTTCCTCTCACATTCTCTTGACCTGAACTTGATCATGTGGCTACAGTTAGAGAAGAAGGAAACAGGGAAATGATTGTATTTCAGGGAGACATCTGGCTGGCTTAATTTTTTTATGGATCAGTTTAATCAATAGTAGTTTCTCCTTAAAACTACCTCTTGGACACATCTGAAAATGAATTCCTGTCCTGACTCATGTGGCTTGGTTGGTTGGTTGGGCATTGTCCTACAAACTGAGAGGTCACCAGGTTCAATACACAGTAGGGTACATGCCTGGGTTGCCGGGCCAGGTGCCTGGTTGGGGGCTAACTAGAGGCAATTATCAATATTTCTCTTCCTCTCTTGCTCCCTCTCTCCCCCTCTCTCTAAAATTAAATTTAAAAAAAATTTCTGATTATTTGTGGATGTATAAGTGATCGTATACTGAACTCTTCTGCAAATGAGGTTGGGGTTGCTACAATCTGAAATTTGCTTCTCTCCTTCTCTTCAGTATTGATTAACCTGTCCTGAATTGTTTGATCTGCCAGATGCTAGAGATAAAATGATAGCTAAGATAAAGTCTTCTCCCTAGAAGCATGGCATAGACAGAGGAAACAATGTGATTGAGACCCAGAAGTATCCGATTCCAAAGCCCAAGCTCCTTTACCTCACCTGCTTGCGGGAGACAGTGCAGCCCACAACCCCTCTGAGTGTTAGCTTCTCTGAGGGCATAAACCACAACAGCTTATACAGATGTTGCTAGAGTGAAGTGAGGGGCATTCATAACTCTCAGAGGGCTTGACACATAACATACTCTGTCTTTACCTCCCACTCCAGCTTCTTTTACTTCAATCTGGAGGTTGATTTTTTTTTAAAGATTTTATTTCATTATTTTTAAAAAGAGGGGAAGGGAGAGAGGCAGAGAGGGAGAGAGACATCAATGTATGGTTGCGTTTCACCTGCCTCCAGCCACAGACCTGACTGGAGACCTGGTTTGCAACCTGGTTATGTGTCCTGGCTGGGGAATCGAACCTGTGACCTTGGGGTTCGCAGGTCGGTGCCCTATCTACTGTGCTACCAGCCAGGGCTGGAGGTTAATTTTTTAAATATAAGGAATTCAATTCAGAGAATGTCATTATTGGAATGTTTTCCCAAAGTGTCATTAAGTAATTATTAGACCAGAGTCTTGATGCGTTGGTAATAAATCTGAAATAAAGAAATAGTTAAGAGGTGGCTTTAAATAGTGACTCTTGCCTTATTATCACTAACCACATAAATAATCAGTGTCATTAACACTGGTAAATGTCAAATTACAAATTAAAAGTAAAATGTTTTGCCCTTGAACTTATTGCTTTGATTTCTTGGAATGATAGGTGTCTCCAGAGTGTGTAATACTATAGTCTGGGACATGATTGATAATGGAACTTATCAAGTGAAATGATGTAACATTTATGAGCATTTATTATAATTTAGGCATGTGCTGGATGCTTTTACATGTTACCTCATCAAGTTCTTCAATGTCACCATATAGAGTCATGTTGACTGCCTTTCAAAAATTACAATAAATAAAATATAGTTGATAGTAAGGTAACAATCCTATTTTTATTTTCCTCTCATCATACTTTATTTTGCTATTAATAACATTATGAGCAGAGAATTTAAAATGCTAACATGTTGGACAGTCTAGTTTTATTTTTCCTGGTTTTCATGTTTCAGCTTCTAGAACTTATAAAAAATTTCCCTAAAATGCAAATCTTTGCTTAAAACTTATGGATAGTTTTCCATTACCTAAAGGATAAAGCGGTTAGCATGACTTATAATTTCCTCTGTAATCTGGACCCTACTGCACTGTTTTACCTTACCTTTCTCCGAGGGCTTCTCCTCCATACCACACCAAACATCCTCATGTTCTTTGTAGTCCTGCGAACAAGCCATACTGTTTTACCCCTGTATTGTTAACCTGTATGGATTCCTCGGCCTGCCAGCTTTACCTGACTGCCAAGACAGAATTGAAAACATTCAATTTGGTAGGATGAAGTTTGGTTCAAGGTGAATTTTCTGGTGGAAATGCATCTGAAAGTGATAATTTTTGCCACTGGCTTTTCAAGTATTAGAAATCTTAGTACTGCACAAAGCAATTTTGCAACCTACCATGTTTTTAAGCATTTTTGTTTCTTTTGAACATTTTTTTTTCTTGGCTTAAAAATTAGAATTCACTTTTTTAAATGTCTTTTTTAAAAAATTTTATTTATTATTTTGAGAGAGAGGGGAAGGGAGAAAGGCAGAGAGGGAGTGAAACATTAATGTATGGTTGTCTTTCACCTGCCTCCAGCTACGGACCTGGCTGGAGACCTGGTGTGCAACCTGGTTATGTGCCCTGGCTGGGGAATCAAATCAGCGATCTTTGGGTTGACAGGCCAATACTTTATCCACTGAGCCACCAGCCAGGGCCTAAATTCACTTTTTTGAATAAAATATAAAATATGAAAATACATAATGGCTTGTATAAGACAAAGACTGGGTAAAAATGATCAGGAAATTAATCTCTATATATGTATACTTAATACCAGGATCTTAGAATATGTTATTTATTCTGTTGAAACACTATCCCACCCCCTCTCCCTCACTATGTTATTTCTACCTTCAGTTGTCTTTCCAATCTCAACTTGAAAATCAGTGCTTTAGAGAGGCTTCTGTTGACAGCATCAAGTTAAATTTGGCTTTGTGTATGCAATTTTTTGTAGATGGTATTTTTCTTTACATCATTCATCACAATTGACAATGGTATATTTGAAGCTATGTGTAGTATGACAGTAGTAAAGAAAACAAGCCCTGGAGCCTGAGTACTTGGGTTCAAAATCTCAGCTCCACCTCTCATTGACTATATAACTTTGGGCTATTACTCACTTCTTTGTGCCTCAGATTTTTTATGAGTAAAATGGAGCTGAAAGTAGTAATGACCTCATGGGTATTATGATAAGTCAATGAGAGAGTAGATTTAAGCATTTGTATATTGTTCTGGCATATCAAATTTTTATCTATATTTGTGTTTAATTATTAAATCTTTATCTTTTGCTCGAGCTCTATGTGGTTAATGAGAATGCCTATTTGTGAACCACTGTCCCCAACAGGTAATAGGCATGCCAAAATCATGTGTTAAATAAATAAATAAGTAGCATGATAATTTGAAAGAGTTTAATATATTTGACTATAAAACATATTTATATATATCTATTTGTAGTTTTCTTTAAATAATTTTTACTTTTCAATTACACTTGACATACACTATTATGTGCACACTCCAGTGATTAAACATGATACAGTTTACTTAGTTATCATCCTGATAAATCTCATAACCATCTGACATCATCCATAGTTATTAGAATATTATTGACTATATTCCCTATGCTGTACCTTACATCCCCATGACTATTTTGAAACTACCAATTTGTACTTCTTAATCCTGTCACCTTTCACCCATCCCCCAACCCTTGTCCATCTGGTGGCAACCATCAAAATGTTCTCTATATCTATGAGTCTGTTTGTGTTCTACTTGTTTATTTTGTTTCTTAGATTCAGTTGTTGATAGATGTGTATTTATTGCCATTTTGTTGTTCATATCTTTGATCTCTCTCTCCCTCTCTCTCTCTCTCTCTTTTTTGTCTTTATCTTCTTAAAGAAAACCTTTTAATATTTCATATAATACTGGTTTGGTATTGATGAACTCCTTCAGCTTTTTATTGACTGGTAAACTCTTTATCTGTCCTTTGATTTTAAATGACAGTTTTGCTGTGTAAACTAATCTTGGTTGCTTTTCATCACTTTGTATACTTCTCACCACTCTCTTCTGGCCTGCAAACTTTCTGTTGAGAAATCTTATGGGAGCTCCCCTGTAGGTAACTAACTGCTCTTCTTTCACTGCTTATAACATTTTCTCTTTGCATTTAATCTTATACATTTCAATTATGATGGGTCTTGGTATGGACCTCTTTGGGTTCATCTTGTTTGGGACTCTCTGTGCTTCCTGGACTTGTATGTCTATTTCCTTTACCAGATTAGGAAAGTTATCTATCATTATTTTTTCAAGTAGGTTTTCAATGTTTTGGTCTCTCTTTTCTTGTTCTGGCACCCTCATGATGTGAATGTTAGTATCTTGAAGTTGGCCCAGGGGCTCCTTACACTAACATCATTAAAAAAATTTTTGTTTGTTTTGCTTTTTTCATTGGGTGTTTTTTGCTTCCTTATATTCCAAATCACTGATTTAATTCTAGCTTCATGTACTCTACTGTTGATTCCCTGTAGCCTTCATTTTAGTTAGTGTATCCTTTATTTTTGACTGGTTCTTTTTAATGGTTTTCATGTCTTTTTTTATGCTGTTGAAGTTCTCACTAAGTTTATTTAGGCATTCCTATAATCTATGTTTTGAATTCTGTATCCAGTAGATTGTTTGTCTCCATTTTCTTTAGTATTTTTTTCCTGAAGTATTGTTCTGTACTTTCATTTGGGATGTGTTTCTTTGTCTCCCTTTTTGTGCAACCTCTCTGTATTTGTTTCTATGTACTAGATAATGCTGCTGTATCTCCTATGCTTAGTAGAGTGGTCTATGTAATAGGTGTCCTATAGGGTTCAGTGGCATAGCCTGTCTAATCACCCAACCTAGGTAATCCAGGTTTGTGCCCCGTGTGGGCTGCATGTACCCTCCCCGTGTAGTCAAGCCTTGATTGCTGTTGGCACATCAATGGGAGGAATTTATCCCCAGGCCAATCAGCTACAAAAACTGGCTATGACCACAAACCACCTATCACCTGGAAGGTGAGCTGGTCAGGAGTCCTCCCTATACCGCTTACTTTAGTGGTGCCTGCTTAGTCTGACTCTTGCATGTGTCACTTCTGGAGGTGTTTGGGTGTTGTTTCAACATCGTTTGAAGCTGTCCACTGGGTGAGCTGTGTTTGGGGCTTCCTTGGAGCTTCAGGCAAAAAACAGCTGCCACCTGTGTTCTGCCCAGTGCCACCTGATCATGTGCCCTGTGACCTGCAGATAGCTGATATTTGTGCTGGACTTGGAGAGGCTGAGATGAGGCCAGCTGCGAACCAAGGCTGGCTGCTCCTATTGCCAGGCCTGGAGTCACTTAGTGAGGGGTCAGGGACACACTGAAACCAGATGCTGATCATCTGAGAGATTTTAGGGTAGTATGAAGCATGAGCCAGAACAGGCATTCGTATGGAAAAGCCACTGGAAACAGCGTGGGTGGGTCTCCATTTGGGTAACATAGGGTCTCAGGGAATCAGCAGGGTGGGACACACAGAGCTAGGCTGATGGAAACTCAGATATGGGTACTTTGACAAGAATCTTAATTCATTAAGATGGTAGCTATAGCATCAATTTGATGTTTAAAATGCCAATATTAAATTTGTCACAAGAAGACATATGTATTTTAACAATGTTAAGTTAATTAAGCTTATTTTGACATAGTCCCTATTGTGCAGTCATATCAGGTTTTGAGTTTTCTATTTTTTCCATTACAAAAAATACAATGAAAGTTTTACACTTACTTAAGAGAGCAAAGTGTGCCTCTTTCAAAAGTGGGAAAAATGTTTTTAATTTTCACATTAAGAAAAAGTGAAGATAGTATTTTATTGAGCCTTTTCTTCTTTTCTGTTCAATCCAAATGGAAACAACGAAGTCCTGGATTAGTGTGCAGAACCATGTGCCAGTTCTTAATGAATGCTCACTCAATTTACATTCTCATTCTATTGTTCTTCTAAGTAGTTATTTTCACATTAAGTTAAGCTTTATTTTTCTGTATGATGTATATCACTTTTAAAATAAACCACATGAAATTTGAAGCAGTATCACTTTGACAATTTACATTACATCACAAACTGAATGTTATGCCAAATCTGATCTATACAAGCTGCAACTAGGCTCAGCCAATATTTGGTCTAGTTTGAATTGAATACCCAACTGGCCTAAATCTGACAGATTTAATTTTATTAATTCAGGAAAGTCTGTTCTGTTCTGCCAATATGCCAGAAATGACTGTGGTTCATTGAGAAGACTGAGGGAATATCGCTGAGTAAACCTTTATTAAGTATTGAAATGAAGGCCACAGTGAAAGGAACTGATACATTAATGTTACATTTTGTACCATTTCATCTAGTGAAAAACTTTCACACTCTACAAGTTATTATTGTTTAAACAACAGGACATGATTATAAGAAAGGGTGCTGGCTTCATCTGTATTAAATAGCAGGGCGTGGGGAATCCATGGATTGGTTTGAATTATCTTAGATATGGCAATGCCCAAATTAATTATATAATCACTGGACTATCAAATTGGTTTTAATTTTATGGCTCTTGCATTGCCTTCAGATAAGTGTTGTCCTCAGTCAGCTTGGTGGGCAGCCATGCCCACCAAGAGATTGACTTGAACAACTGAAATTTATCTTCTCAGTCTGGAGGCTGCAAATCCAAAAATCAAGGTGCAGGAGGGATTGATTTTCCTTGGCCTGCAGGTGGCTACCCTCTTGTTATCTTTTCATGGGGTTGTTTCTCTGTGAACATAGGTGTCTCTGTGTGTCCATCATATTGGATTGGGCCTCAGTGGAATGCCCTTGTTTTAAGTTCATCATGCTTTGAAGACCCTATCCACAGATACAGTCAATTCTGAGGACCAGGGCTTAGGGCTTCACAGTATAGTGACTGGGGGAGTACAATTCAGCCTATAATATCAGAGATGTTTATTTTCTAATCCTGATATTATGAATATCTAGTGATAAAAGCTATTACATAAAATAGCTTTTACATGAAGTGAATATTATGGAGATTATGTAATTACACAAAATATTTCTTTAAGATATAAAGCTAAATAAAGAGTAGAAATAAAATGTAATATTGTATGTATACTGTATAAACGTTTTAAATCAGTCCTTAATATGAGCATTTTATTTATTTATATTTTATTATTTTAAATTTTATTTTTAAAGATTTTATTCATTATTTCCAGAGAGAGAGAGAGAGAGAGAGGAAAGGAGAGAGGCAGAGAGGGAGAGAAACATCAATGTACGGTTGCCTTTCATCTGCCTCCAGCTACGGACCTGGCCGGAGACCTAGTTTACAACCTGCTTATGTGCCCTGGCTGGGAATCAAACCAGCAACCTTTGGGTTTGCACTCTGGTGCCTTTCTACTGTACCACCAGCCAGGGCAATATATGAACATTTTAAACAAGCTTGATGAGTTCCCTTTTTGAAATGGTGAAAAGAGATTCTATAATACTAAAGGCATAACATATAGCAGAAAAACACATTCACACGCAAGTTTCTAAGTAAATACATGTAAATGTTTTTTTTTAAAGGATCTAATGTCTCTTAGGTGCCTATGACAGACACTCTAGTTATTTTATATGTTGTGTAATCCTTATTAAATATCCAGTGAGGCACGTATTATTAGTTCATGGGGCCTCTGTCTACCCCTTCAAAGCTCTTTCTATTCTCACCAGCAAACATAGTATTTCCACAGGCTAGAACGTAAACACGTTGCTCGTGTTTTCTTTCTCTGGCTATATTTTAACCTCTTTCTAGAGTGACCTTCTCTTCCCTAATTTTGTTCAGAACTATTACCTTCCCAGGCTGCAGATGCCCCATCTCCCTTAGAGTTTACGGCCCTCTATCCCACTGTTTGAGGCTGCTCATTGTTTGCTTTTCTGTTTGTCTCCCTCACTTCCCTGAGAACCCCTCAGGGAAGAAAACAATTTCTTGGTAATCTGCTAATCTTTATCTTTCCACTGAAAATAATGGCACTAGGAATAGTGACCCTGGAATCTGCCTGGGTTTTATTTTAATGTAACATTTCATCTTGAGAGGTTAGTTCACTTTTCTAAATATCACAGAGTAAACAATAAGTAATAATTATTTGATTACTAATTTTTTGTTGGCTAAAGAAGAAATGAATACATTTTTAACAGGAAGAAACATATGATGCTTTTATACCTTTTTTTCTGAATGGTGTGACTGACTATATCATCACCAAAATGCAACACAATTTTGTTGTCTTTCTTGAAAATTATAGAAAGCTGGGAAGGGTGTCTGAGGGTGTTGTCCAGATTTGGATGCTTCATATTTACCATCTTGTTTTACATTGACCCTCTCTTAGCCTTCTTTTTAGCAGAATCATATTAACATATTGCTCAGGACAAATAAATAACCTGTAAGCTCCACTGCATGCTCAAACATAATTCGGTGAGGATAAGAAAGCTTATGTGAAAAAAGAAGAATATTTATTTAATTGCATTCTATCTGCTAGTATTTTATAATTCATTCTTGGAATTACTTCCAAATATTATAATGTTATCATAAACCTATTAGTTAAGAAGGTACATAATCTTTACTATCAGGATTATTTTTGACATCACACATTTCTATACTTATTTTAAAGAAGATATTCAGTGTTTTCATCCATCTTTTTTTTCTTTAAAAACATGCATTTTAATGTCTTTGGATCCCTATTAATTTCTTTTTCTTTTTTTTTTTTTTAAGATTTTATTTATTATTTCCAGAGAGAGAGAGGAAGGGAGAGAGGCAGAGAAAGAGAGAGAGAAACATCAATGTATGGTTGCCTTACACCTGCCTCCAGCTATGGACCTGGATGGAGACCTGGCTGGAGACCTGGCTTGCAACCTGCAGATCCCTATTAATTTCTTTACATTGGAAATACTACTATTCCATTTTCATAAGCAAACCATGAAGCTAATAATTCAAACATCATGGATATAGGACATAATAGGCATTTGAAAAATATTTGTCAGAAGACATCATATGTTATTGAACTTTTAAATACTAGTGTCATAATTGATAAATTACACAAATAAGATTAGTTTTAGATTATTTTTAATGAAGAGAAATTTGAAATCACCAAAGGAAATCAATTGAATTCTTATATCAGTAGTTGAATTTAGATTTCAGATTATTGTTCATTTCTGCTCTTTGGGTTCATGGTACAGACCATAAATCAAATTTTCTTTAATCCTCCAAGTGTCAAACAGTTCTATGAAAATACATCCAATACTTTCCTCTTTCACATAACGGGATATGATGTCAGGTAAACATTGAAGAACTAGAGAGAGAAAAATGTTTCATTAAAGGAAATACAAAAGGGTTGAACATGTAATATTTTCACAAGTTTACTTATGCTCAGAAAGCAGAACATAGCCAATGAGCAAGACATAAAACTCTTTGCAAGTAATAACAAACACATTGCTCAAAAAACCAACCCACCAAGGCATGCCCTTTCCTTACCATAATAAAAATGCAGCATTAAAAATAGCACAACAAAAATAATCACTCACAAAAACAAATGTGATTTTAAAAAAACAATGAGAATCTTTGTTTATGCATGCAGTTCTCAGGCAATCTTATATGAAAACCATCATTGATATGTAGATGATAAAATAACTATTTCTAAATTAATTTTATTTAAAATTTAAAATTATGTATCTTAAATGACTTGTCCATGCTCATGATTTTGTATTAAAAACTGGGGTTTAACATTATATTAAATTAAATACCTAAGCATGCCTTCAGATAATCTGCATGTTGATCTCAGATTTGGCATTTTTTCGTATAGTTGGATTAACATTTTTTGGAAGGAAGATAGTAACTTAAGACCATTATCAAAATTCTATTTCATGCTTCTCTGTAAGAAATTAAGATGTTAAAAATACTTATGCTTTTGATTTTTATCTCATTAAATAACGCACCATTAAGGAAGATACAAATAAACCAAGAAAAGCCTTGGGATTCTTTTCCCTTCCAATCTAAGAATAGAAAGGTGACAGGCCAGTGGCAGAGTATACTATGCAGTGAAATATAACTCTTGCCAATATTTCCCAACCAAAGTTCTTCGAGGGGGTGAGCATGCATTTGGACTAGAACAATCAGTGTACTGAATTTATTTAGACTTTTACAAGCCCTTTGACAAGGTTCCACACCAAAGATGGATAAAAGCAAAACAAAATCAGGCTGCCATCATGTTTTAGGAAATATTTGCTTTAAATGTAGAACTGGCTAAAAGACAAATAAAAGCTGGAGATAGTGAGTGGGGAATGCCTGTATGGACACATGTCTCTGAAATGTCTATTAAGGGGTATAATAACTGATATGTAAAATTTTGGAGAATAACTTAGTAAATAAGAGTAGAATCTGGAGTTGAAGAAAAATAGAGGTAAACTGAAGGGAGCTTACTTAAAAAAAACAAAACTATCAAAAGTACCTGTGAAAGGGAGCATTAGAAAAATATTTTAACTTTGATCCACATTCTAAATATTTATAGCTTACAATTAGCCACAATGGAAGTCCCTTCTCACCAGTCTCTCACTCTGTCACCAGCGACATAGTCACATTTTCTTCCTTTTTTGTCCCCATGACAACTCAGAAGCACTTAGGATATTTTACTCAAATTCTTTGTTTTCATTTCTGCTTCCCACGAGAAGGTGAGTTCTTGGAGCAAAGGGCTAATGTGTGATTGATTTGACCTCTCCAATACCTTAAACAATCTCCATAAGATAACACAATAACCCATACACAGCAGAGGTTTATTAAATGGATCAAGAGGACTAAATCTGTTCTATAGCTTGTTTCACATTGTACAATTTAGAAAGCAGTATTTTTGTTTTGATAAAAAGTGCTTTTACTAATAGCTGATTGTATAAAACAAACTGGCTATTTCTATTTTTAAAACATGTTATTATATTTCAGAAGTTGTTCTTTTCCATTAATTTCCAAAGCTTTTGGAGGTCTAGTCTTTAGTAAATCCCTATGTGATGAGTTTTGAAGGGGATGGAAAGAGCCCTCTCTTGTTTGTTATGCTTTGGCAGCTGGCCAAAGGTAGAAGAGGAGGGTGACCCTGAAGATAGGAGGGAAGAGCCCCGTGGCCTCACCCCCTCTTCTCCCACCTCTGCCAAAGGGAAGAGGAAGGAAGGAAGCTGGAAAGGTATCAGGGAATCTATGGGCACTCAATGTGATTTTTCACTAAGTCACAAACTTAACATAAATAACAACCTAAAACTACACTTGAAACGGAGCAGACAAATACCACTTAAGGAATGTAATATAAAAGAATTACCTTTGTTCACTCTAAACTCCAAGGACAAAAATTTTGTTTGTCTTATTTGGCTTTTTTGCCTGGGTCCTAGCATTGAGCTCAGCACATTAGCTGGTGCTCACTATATGCTCACTGAGTGACTGAATAAATAAATACAACTCCTTAGAACTGAGAAAAAAAATTGCATAAACAATTCCTAACATGTGAACAAACAGAACTGCTTGAAATTTTTTGAGGACCAATTAAGGGGTAGAAAAAAAGGAAATAAAATTAGAATTTCCACCACCAAGTATTTATTTACAAGATGGTTGTTTGAAACTTAGAATTTCCCATAGTCTACATGTTGCAATATATAGTGATCAGCAAGTACCTTCAATTCTATTTGATCGATAATGTAATAGGTCAGAGTACATTGATTATCTCCAATAACATTTCTGTAAGACAATTCAAGTTAAATGTCAACTTGAAAGGCTCTGGCCATGATTTAAATTCCTCTGGAAAGGCAATTTCTAGGAGTTTGTCTACATCAGTACAGTAATGCATGAAAAGATGTTCAGGCTCATTAGCTATTAGGAAAATGCAAATTGAAGCTATAATATGTATCAAAGTACACTTATCACAATGGCTAAAAGTTTAAAAAATGCAATGACACCAAATATAAATGAGAATGTGGAGAAACTAGATCATCATGCATTGGTATAAGAACATAAAATGATATAACTATTCTGGAAAAAAAGAGTACGAAAGTTTTTCTTTTTAATACTCACTCAAGGATATGTTTATTGATTTTAGATAGAGTGGAGGTGGGGCGTGGGGGGAGAGGGAGAGAGACCAGGCCTAAACTAACAACCTTTTGCACAAGAGCCAACATTCCAACAAAGTGATCCACCTGACCAAAGCCAGGTTCTAATGCAAGTACAGTCCATTTTTGTTAGCCACTGACTATTAGATAGAAGAGGAAAAACCTCAGTTGAATCATATGGAACCATAAAATAAACTACTTCCCTAAAAAGTTGCTTACTATATTATTATAGCATAAAACTTCTACTTCTAATTTGTATTCTAACCTGAGGTTTTTGACAACTTACCCTAACAATACAATTCTTTAAAGAAGCATAAATAATAGATGCTCTTAATAATAAAGAAACCCACACCAGCAGTATGCAATTAGAGTAATTGTGTAAAATTACTCATCCATCTGAGAGATTAAGTCAATGAAAGTTGTATGTGGAGTTTTCTCCATGAGGTGTTTGTGGAAGCTTGAAGGGCAAAGGAGACATTCACTTAATAGGGTTAGGTCCTAACCAGCTGGAATTGCTACATGATACAGCTTATGAAAATGAGGGAACACTTTATGAATATCGTTTGTTCCTCTGCCCACTGTAACATCTGTAAGGTGCTGACAAGGGAAAGTAATCTGGACTTAGACAACCTATAGAAAACAAACCATTGCATATTTAGTTATGAGAAAAAAGAGAGAATAGTTAGGTGCGACAGAGTAGAATATTCAAGGAAGTGAACTTGTTATTTTAACATTTAGATTTTCCAATATATTGTTGAGCTTGACTTATTTAAATTCTGAGAATGCTAAAGTACAGTTGTTAAACTGATGCCATGTGGAAAAGTTTTGATGCTATTTGGCCAGACATAACTCTTACAAAGTGGTCTGTATCCAGATATTGAACAGGTTCTTGAAGGTTAGAAAGAAATAACAGAGGCTGCTCCAATCATCTGGTCAGAATAACAAACAGTGTCTGCATGGAATTTGCATAAAATGTTCATACTTTGGACAGGTTACATTCTGTGTCTCAGCTTCCTCACAGGTAAAGTGGGGGTCATTGCATCCACTTCTCTGATATTTATTGTAATAAAGCTGAGATTAAGTTAGCATGTGTTGCTCTTCAAGTAGTGCCTAGTGCATGTCAAATGTTCTATAAAAGTTTATTACTAGTATTAATAGTACTGACACAAACTTGCAGCATATAGTAGCGTAATGCCTTGCTATTTAATCAACGTGTGGTCCATGGACCAGTAGTGCTGACATCACCTGAAAGCTTGTTAGAGATACAAAAACCCTGGTCCCACCCCAGACCTACTGGATCATAATCTGCATTTTCACAAGCTCCCTGGGTATCTATTCACACAGTAAAGTTGAGAAGTATTGGGTGGCGTAGTGGACTCGTTGAGGTGTTTCCCCAGCTTCTATAGAATGTTGCCTGCCTTAAATTCAGTCTCCTAGAACCTGACCTTACTTTCTTCTTATAGTTGAGTGGCTTAAATGTGAACTCCTGCCCTGTTTGTCCCCTCCTCCAAAATTACTCTTTCAAGGATCCCAACTGAGCTACACACAGAGACTGTAATGTGGATAGTGAATCACGTTAAGACTGAGCCTGGGAGAGAAGATCTGTAGTCTCCAGCAGTTAAAGCAATGAGTTGTCTCAGTTTCTGCTCTCATTTTCCTGTTCTGCAGAGCTTGCTGGCTTGATGTCAGCATAGGTTATGGAAGATGTGTCCTCCCATACTTTCTCATTCCCAAATCACCTTAGTGCTTCTGGGTCCCCCCGCCAAAAAAATAAAACCCAAAAATCAAAGAAATACTTCCCACCTATCCCCAGGGTGTTGGGAAAATACTCCCAAGGGGCCCTGAAATACCAAAATAGAACTTAAATATCTAAGAGAGGCTCATGCAAGGTTCTGAAAGAGTCACTTCCAAACTCTACTACACAGAGCAGTGGCTAGCCATCTCTATCCTCTCACCAGCAGATCCAAACTCGCTGAAAATGTTACTCAGGCTTTTGAGGATTCCAATTTATAGGACCCTTATTTTTATTGGAAGAAAGTAAGTAAAGACAATGAACGAACTGGATATTGGAACCAAGCAAAGAAATAACTGGTGCCATTACTTGCACTGAGTCTTCCGGCATACATGTTGACAAATCTATTATTTTGTAAAACACAGGGGGTAGTAGTTTTACTCAGGAGCTTCTGTTTTGCTCAAATTAACCAGGTATAGCCCACCAAGTGAAATCCAAATGAGAATCATTTTCAAGTCAAGATAACTTACTAAATGAAGTTTCTCTCAGATGCGGAAACCTCTTAATGATGCATTGTCACTGGGCCTTTTGGAGACACAATGTGCTTAATCAGCTCATGGGATGCTTGGCTGGGGGATTTCTGAGCCCAGGGAAAGATGGTATCTGCTACTTTTAGAGAAGAATCCATTCATCTTGCTCCTTATTGAATGTAATAGTTAATCAGTATTTTTATAAGGATTAGCATTTCTGTAAGTCAGAAATTCGGTCTTCAGGGAGCACATGTCCCGAATCCCTGCCTCTGTTCTTACACACGTTCTCAAGCACAAGGCAAACACCCTAGTACAAAAATCAAGCTCCATTCTCTAGTATTTCAAATGGTTTGCGTAGCCCTGTGGGTCATCGACTCTTTTAACTTACTGACAGCCTGCATACATTTAATAATTGCTAGATACTGAAAGCCTAAACTAGTCATTATTGGTTATTTACTTCTCTTTTCCTCTACAGCAAGGGAGAAAGCCAAATTCCCATAGCTGTCCCAACTCTCCCCCTCCCAAGTGTGTGTGTGTGTGTATGTGTGTGTGTGTGTGTGTGTGAGAGAGAGAGAGAGAGAGAGAGAGAGAGAGAGAGAGAGAGAGAGAGAGAGAAAGGACAACAAAGGACAACAACACAAAGCAGATTGTGTGCAGCTCTCCCAGCTTTGAGAACTCTCCTAAATACAGAATCAGAACTAATACATTATCCCTGAATTTCACATTTCTGACATGCCCTGACATTTGCAGTAGCCTAGGATCCAGAGGGATAAGGAAGCAATAGATTCTCCTTCTTTAATGATTCATTCTTTGTTTTCAATCTCCCTGTGCAGTTCAGAGCAGCTTTCTGGCATTAGTCTGTCTGAGACACAAAAGCTTTCCATAATTGTCAAGCAAAGGAGAATAGTGATTAATTTCCAGCTTTTTAAAAAGTGGAGCTATAGGGTGAAATTTTGAGTGATCCAGAGGAAAGAGATGCCTAAGGTATGAGAACACATGCAAGAGAGCACCTACATCTTCCAGTTCTCATCTCCTGCCAGCTATCTTTATCCCGGTGAGCTATTGCTTAACTCAAATGATAGTTGAATTATCATTTTTAGCTTGAGTAACAAGGACCATAGGTTCTAATTAGAGCACCAAGCATCACTGAAAATGAATAGAGTTGCAGCTGTGTCTATACTGTTGCCAAATAGCATTGGGGATCTGAAGGCCAAAGGAGCCAAAGCATGCAAAGAGGAATAGAAAATTCACTTTTGGAAACTCTAGGAGCTTTAAGCTGGACAGATATCCCAAGAGTAAATATCTTAGTAAAACTAACCAGTAACTGAGATGCTGAGGATGAGCTTCAAGATATTCCCCTCGTGTTTAAAAATACATGTAATGATCTGGGCACAACAATTATCTTTCTGTTTTATTAAGGAAGCTGCTATCATTTTGTTAACACCACTCTGAAGTGCTTAGGCCACCCAGAAGAAAGACCTTCCAATCACTTCTTGTCTGTGGAGAACTCCCCTGAGATAAGGACAGAACTATTTCATCAGCTATCTTTCTGGGAACGAACAATGACAACTGAAAAAAACTGTAACTTATCACATTAAAGTGCTATTGCAGCAGTGGCTTTGCAAAATTACAAATGACAAAAATGCACATTTTCTAACATTGTGAAAAAAAAAAAAAAAATATGGAAGAGAGGGTGCTCAAACTTATGCCCATAGCCCTTCACTTTCCTCTTTTGTTTTGATTCATACCAATGAAAGAAAATCCCAGGTTTTACATGTGTGTATAACTAATCATAATATTGATCTTGTGAGGTCTTTAGTACAAGCTTTGGAGCCAGGCCACCTGATTTGAATCCTGCCTTGGGCACTTAAACTGAATACATAACTCGGGCCAATCATCTAACTTCTGTTGCCTGCATTTCCTCAGCTGTAAAATGGAGATAACAGTGCCTACATCACGGGGTTGGCTTCGAGGAGTAAGTAAATTAATACATAGAGAGCACTTAGAACATAATAAAAACTGGTACATAGTGGACATGAAACTATTAACTATTATTTTTAGCTAAATGTGTTATTATAAAGTTGAGAAAACAAAAAAAGGAAACTTGATACTGCTAATGATCTTGGAATTTATTTTTACCCCTGTCCCTTTTTGATCATTTGTGGTTTATAAGTTGCCCTCTGGCTATCCTAGTGTCAATTCTTTTCATTTTAATTAAGTTATTTTAATCCTTACCCAAGGACATGGTCTTGATTTTCGATAGAGAGGAAGAGAGAGGGAGAGCAGCTGGGGAGAGAGAAAGAGAGAGGCATTGAAGTGACAGAGGAGCATCACACTTGGTTGCCTGCTGTGTGTACCTCAACTGGGAATTGAACTTACGACCTAGACATGTGCCCTGGCTGGGAATCAAACCTGCAACCTTTTGGTGTACGGGATGGTGCTCCAACCAACTGAGTCATATGTCCAGGGCCTAATATCAACTTTTGCCAATGCTTCCTTGATGCCTATACCTAGAGCCCTGAAAATGGCATATTTCTATAGTTTAATCTTGAATTTAGAACAGTGTGAATGGAACTTCCCTGGCAGATTTATCACTTGGAGGCTAATTCAATATTGCGTACTCATTTCATAATTATACACAACAATGCTTAAGATAGAGCCTGACTTCTCTTATTATTTTTTTAATCTTTTTTTTTTTATTTCATTATTTTTAGAAAGAGGAGAGAGGCAGAGAGGGAAAGAGACATCAGTGTATGGTTGTGTTTCACCTGCCTCCAGCCACAGACCTGACTAGAGACCTGGTTTGCAACCTGGTTATGTGCCCTGGCTGGGGAATCGAACCTGTGACATTTGGGTTCACAGGCCGGCGCCTTAACCACTGTGCTACCAGCCAGGGCTCTTATTTTAATTTGTAATATTTTTCTCACCCTCTCCAACCAATCTCATTATTCCTTTTCAGGAAAGTCTAATCCTGTTACAATAATTTGGAAAGATTTTATTATTTTGCAAATCCTTCAGTTAATAAAGGTTAATTTATGATGTCAAGAATGTTATTTTAAATTATGTACAGTGCTGCTTTTGATTTTTATGTATGTATGTATGTATGTATTTGGATTTTTCTCGAAATAATTATCAGGTTTTTTCTTCTGTTAAATACATTTAAAAAATCCCAAACATATGATGGTTTCTCCCTCTTCTATCCCACGTGCCTCTAAACTCATTGACTAAACTATGCAAGTGCTGGTTACTTAAGGAAATAAAAGTGCTTGTTATATACAGTTTAGTTGCTGGAGTGAGTGGCAAGCTCTTTTAATCTGAGTAGCATAAATTGAAATGAAGAGCTCGGTTCCAAGAGCTGCACAGAAGCTCCCGAGAAGCTGGCTGTTCTGTCAGACACCTATCTTTAATTGGCTCCTGCCAGATGATGACTGTGGCCCTGTCACCCCAGCCAGTCCCATAAGTCTCATTCACACTCCTCCTAATTGGCAGTCTCCCACTCTGGGCACGTCCATGGTCCTTGTAACATTTTTTTTTTTTTTTTTTTTTAGCAGATAACTTGACACTGCACATTTGGCTGGGAGCCTGCTACTATGGGATGTCTTTACATACACCCCCATCACCACTTTGGTTCATACCCTTGAAATTCCAGCCTAAGCATTTTGCATTCCAGGGGAAAAAAGATGGGATTGCTTCAGATGGGTGACTATTTCCTTTACCTGTTCACAGAAGGAAGCTTTGGTTACTCGGGGGAGAAAGAAGAGTGGAAAGGGGTTTTCTATGGACAGTGAAGGGGGAGAAGACTATAATCATATCAGCTTCTCAGGACTTGAGGAAGTCTAGAGTGTGTGGTGTTTGGTTTCCGACACGAAGTGGCAGCTGGCTCTGGAGACCTGATAACAGCTTCTTTGACCTTGGGGGCTGGAACCGGTTTCGTTGATTGAAGTCATATAAGTTCAGCTAAATTTGAATGTGTTGTAAATATTTATCTGGCAGCATGACATACAGTTGTTGTTGCTGAAATTACGGGGTAGAGCCTTACCTTTCCTAGCATATAATTTTTGAAATGCTCTTTTGGATGGTGTTTAAGGTTATAAATATAACTGAATTATTGTTTTATGTGAAGGCTTTCTCAGGCTTCAAGCCTGTTTAAAAGAATGGAGAACATCTCCTGGCAACGTTGTTTTTCTTAAATACATTGGAGGCTGCCATGAAAATCTGCTTAGAGACCAAGCCTTGATGAAACATAAACAGTCTGCTTCAGCCAGAGCAATATATTTTCTCTCCCATTTCCAGGGATGCTGGTACACAGGCTTTCAGGCCCAGTGGGTATTTTATGTGAGAAAACTGTTAGTGTACAGCATTCCTTTCCAGTGAATTATTGAGTTGGGTAGCAGCAAAATAGGCAGGACACAAAATAGGCAAGAAAGCTGACTGTTCAATGAAACAGACCTTTGTCGCTTTAAAAGCTACTCAGAGCCAACCCTGCCTGGAGACACTGACGAATAAGAAACAAGGGCTCAAACAGGCCAGGGCAAGTTCCTCAATGGGACCTCCATTACCATTATGTGTACCTCCCATCTCTTGTGGACCAATACAGCACCTCAACCAGTAGGCTGGTGACCTCTGGGGAGGACATGGGGAGAGTCAGCAGCAGGCCAGGATGAAAGGAGTGATGAGGATGGAGATGTCCAGGGTTAATTAAGGCTGAGACCAAAGCTGGTGATGTGTAGCCGCTGCTGATGGCCAAGACCTTATCCTCATGGTTGTGGTTTCACCGATTACAAACAGCCCATTTAATTAAATCATTTTTCTCTCACATCTCCAGGCATTTTTACCAACTGGGACCCACTCCTGGTTTTAAATAGTCAAACACTTCATTAGTTGATATTAGGTACCTCTCAGATGCTCTAGGAATGCCAGAGTCAAGTTTGGAAGTTCTTAAGAATCAATACCCAACCCACAGTTGGAGGCTGCTCAGATGCAGACCCGCATCATCACTTCTACCAGGACAGGAGACAGATCCACAACCCTTCTGATGCTGGATTTTGAACACCAGCATCTTCTCTTCATTACTGTTGCCTTCTCAAAATAAGTGCTTCCACTACAGCCTTACCAAAAAGTGGGTTTTAAGTGGGGGTGTTGTATGATTAAGAAATAGATGGAGCCCAGGCCATAAGACTTGCTCAATGTGAAAGGGAGTGGGTTCAGTCTCCCCCATCAGTTCCTCAGAAGACCCAACTGTTCACTGACACGATAGCTGTCCATCACAATACCCTCCCCTGAGAATATTGCTTTCCAAGCATTGTGTGTATAGTTTACATCGGAGTTCAGTTTTGATGTATGTATATTTCATGGGTCTGGAGAAACGTGTAATGGCATGTTGTGAGATCTGTCCTGAAAGTATCATCTGCATAAAGCATTTTAATTATATTGACATTGCTTCAATATTTTCAGGTCAGACCTCATATATCCATCATTATAGTATCATGTAGAGAATTTTAACTGCCCTAAAAATTTGTGTTCCCTATTCCTTTCCCCAGTTATGTTGCCTGGAAACTACTGATCTTTTTGTCTCCATAGTTTTACCTTTCTCAGAATTTCATATATTTGAAATCATAGCCTCCCAATATTGGCTTATTTCACTTAATAATCTGCATTTATAGTTCCTCCATATCTTTTCATGACTTGATAACTCATTTCTTTATAGCACTGGAAAGACTCCTTTATCTGGATAATGTATTTACCCATTTACCTACTGAAGAACATCTTTAAGTTTTGTCAATTGTGATAAAGCTGTCATAAATATTTATGTGCAAGTTTTTGTGTGGTCTATTAGACTTTTAATAACTCAAATAAGAACCAAATCTTCCTTTTATTCCTCATACAACACAATAACTAGAATTTTATGTGAAATTATCCCGTTCATAAACAAGAGTAGTCACTCAAAAATGCTTGGTGAATGGATTTTTGAAAATAAATTGATAATGGTAAACTGACCAATCTGCATGTTCCATTATTTTCATTCTAACAATAATAACTGACATGTATTGAGCACTTGTTTTTATTTCAGGTACTATACTAAGTGCTTTATCTGTTTTATTTCCTTTAATTCATATATTAAGTCCACAAAGAATGAAATTGGGTCTTAGTGTGTTAAGCAGCTTGCCCAGGATTATACATTTGGACAATGGCTAAGTCAGGCTATAAAGTTATGCCCAGTGAAATCCAGAATGTGACCGCTTCCATACCTTTTAATGATAACTTGGATGGAATGCCAAAGAGAAAGGCCCCAAGATCCAGGAAGAAAAATTGATGGGAAGAATTTAATTTAGAAAAGGAGAGCTGATTTCTGGGTTAATGCAAGTATATCCCTTATATTTACAAACATTTTACATTTCTTCTAAGCTAACTTCAAAGGCCTAGAGTGCAGACACCTAACTTTAATATTATTTCACAGTACAAGATCAAATTTCCTAGAAAAAAACAAAATATGGGCAAACTAAAAACTTGATTTTGCTATTATTACTACTGAAGTATAAGGTCAGTATGGAAAGATTGATTTTATTCATATTTATTAAAATCATATTAAGCAATACATTGCATATAATTGAACTATTAAAAATGTGAAAAATTTATTATATAATGCTGGGATGAGGAAAACATAAACATGGATTTTGACTTAAGCAGGGATGAAAGAAAGTTAGCTAGACTTTAAAAATTATTAATTAAAAAACTATTTGAAAAAAGCATATGCTGGAGATTTAAAGTTTAGTATGTGTAGGCATTAGATTTAATCCACAACAATAGTTTTTGCATGAACTTGTAATAGTTTATTATTCATAGTAGATAAAGAAATAGCTTAAATTAAACATTATTATATTAACCTCTTTATCAAGAGGATGATATAAGCCAATAGTTAATATTCAACATGGTAGGGATTATTTAACAATTTATCCTAAAAGTACAACTTTGGTTGCATCATTTAAATGTGCCAGACTTTGATTTAAAAGCATTCTGCATGACATCTTACAGTAGAGAGTGCTAGAAAATTTATGAGAGTCTGTGGGAACGTTAAAGATTCTCATTGAGTTAATCACAATGGAAAATTCATCACCTTCATTTATCTCTAAGATACACAGAAAAAAATGAACATTTATAAAATACTGATAATTTTAGAGTTCTCTATTAAGAGAATTCCACATTCAGCAGAATCTTATCAGCCTCTAATATACTTCCCTGAATTAGGAACTATTTGGTGAGAAATTTTGGTTATTTTTGATATGGACTTAGCACCCTCACTTTTGGAAATTAAATCAAATATCTAACAACTCTTAAGTTCATAAATGGTTATTGATAAATTATAGTGAGCTAGAATATTTTTTAGGGGAACTGGAAAAATGACTTAAAGCATTCCTTGGTTGTCAGGCCTCCGAGTTCAAACACTAACATGAACTCTGTTGAATTGTGAATGCCTGGGCACATCACTTAACCTTTCTGTGTCTCCATTTTCTTATCTACACAATGAGGCTAATAATACTGATTGACCTCATAACATTTAATTAGGCCATTGGGAAGCTCTTTGAAAATGCTAAGTATCATTTGTTGGCACTTAGCTTCATGAAAGGTTTGTGTTTTTAACACACTGTGGTTTTGAGGATGTGTTGGGTACAACTCCTGCCAACTTCTGGTTCCTCCGCCATATCTTTCCTGAGTTCCCTTTGAAGTCGATGGGAATTAGGGTGATTGAAGGCACTTAGGGGAGGCTGCAGGAATGAGAGCATGTTCTCTGGCATGTTTATAGCAGGACTGTCTTCTTATGAAGAAAATGCCATGCTTCTCCATGGAAAAGGAGCTTGATGACTTCTTCAGTGGTTTATGGGTGGGTAATTCATGATTGCTCACAACTTAAGATTTAGAGGAGGAGATTTTTAAGCAAAGACAATAAAAATGTTTAAGTTGTTTGAAAAAATTTAATATACCACTTTTAGAAAGCAGAAAGAATAGCAGGCTCCTCTATGGGAAGATTATATCTTTTTCTGTACAGAGCACACAGTCACTGCCCAACACATACTTGCTAAATAAATACATGATGAACATGTAAAAGTTAGTAAAACAGTAGCACATTATAATTGTAACATTAATGCAGTATCTAAAATATAGTTTTACTACCACCTCCTTTTATGTGTTTTCCCCTTTTATATAGCATTTACAAGAATGTTTGTGACACTAAGTATGATATACTTTTACTCAAAGGTAAAAAAAAAGTTACATCATACTTTAAAAGTTGCATATAAGATACAGATGATATGTCATAGAACAGTACACTCTTGAAACCCATATATATATATGTATATAATTTTGTTAACCAATGTCACACTAATAAATTCTAAGCAAAAAAATGTTAAAGTTGCACTATTCTCTAATGAAATCCATTCTAGACTATTTCAACGACCTTCTTGTCAGTCTTGTTTCTAATCTTTCCCATATTTATTTTATAATCCACTGCCAAATGAATATCTTAAATATTACCTTCATAATTCTACTCATTTCAAAAACTTTCAATGGCTTCCTATTTCCCACTATGTCATGCCTATCACCCATACTGTAATTTTAAAACTGTCTGTTATGGGTTGAATTGTGTCTATTCCCAATTCCCTGTTGATGTCCTAACCCCTAGTACCTCAGAATGTGACTATATTTGGAGATAGGTTCTTTAAAGAGGTAATTAAGTTCAATAGGGTCATTAGGGTGGGCACTAATCGGATTTGTGGCTTTATAAGAAGAGGAATTTGGACACAGACATGCATAGAGAAAGGCCATGTGAAGACAAAGGGAGAAAATAGTCATCTACAAGTCAAGGTGGGGTACCTTAGAAAAAAACCAACCCAGTCAACAACTTAATGTCATAGTTGTAGTCTCCAGAACTGTGAGAAAATAAATGTTTAAATCACATAGTCCATGGTATTTTGTTATAGCAGCCCTAGTGCACTAACACAGAGGTGGGCAAAAGTAGGTTTACAGGCATGAGTATGTAAAACAGAATTTATTCTCATAATATTAATGATTAATTCTTATATTATTTGTATTACAACTGTAAACCTACTTTTGCCAATCCTTGTATAACATCCATGACATAGAATCCCCACGTGGTTTTACAATCTATTTCTCTAACTTGAAATTTTAGTCTTTTGACCAAATCAAAACTTTTATTTTCATTGTGATCATAATTTCCCTCTTCTCTGTGTCATTCCATTATAAAAAGTCCTATAATTCTCCACATTTCATAGACAAGAAAACTGAGCCGAAGAACACTTCTACTGATCTCAGGATCTAGCATGATCCCAGGTATGTCATGGTCCTCCTCCAAAATGAGGAAAATGATACCTGCTTTTCCTTTTTCAAAGATCTATAGACTTTGGCAGGATTAAATAAGATACATATGGAAATATCTGCAAAATTAGGAGAGTCAACTTCTGGCTTTTGAAACTAGTTAACTGCAGATAAGGGAAATCTTTGATCTCCACTCTCCCCAATCTGGAGATTCAGTTTTAGAAATCCTATCTAGAGTCTGAAGTTACCATTGCTGACTTGAGTGCTCTATCTAATGGATATAGGCTGAACTCCTTTTAGAACTTCCTGCCATTGTGGCCCAGTCCTTACTGCTTGGCTTCAGCCTTACTTCTTATTTCAGAACAAAAATTCTATCCCCAAGGTTATGTCAGCCCCATGACATGTTTCTGCCTTTTGGATAGAGTGTTTGTGTCTCCCCTAAATTCATGGGTTGAGACCTAATATAATGGTAGTTGGAGGTGGGCCTGTGAAAGGTAAGAGGTCAGGAGGTTGGAGCCCCTGTGATGGGATTAGTGTCCTTATAAAAGGAACAGAGCTAAGTCTTTCTTCTTCACCATATGAGGAGAATATAACAAAAGAAGATGGCCATCTACAAACCAGGAAGACAGCCTTCACCAAGGACCTGATGATGGTGGCATTCTGATCTAAGACTTCTAGACTCCAAAACTGTGAGAAATAAATGTTGATTAAGATACCTAGTCTAACTTCTAGACTCCAAAACTGTGAGAAATAAATGTTGATTGTTTAAGATACCTAGTCTATGGTATTTTGTTATAGCAGTTCCAACTGTCTAAGACATTCACCAGTCATAAGAACAGATGTACTGTGTCTGAGTACCAGCCTTTGCCAGCCTTTGCCATTTAGACACTTTAACTTAGACATTGAACCTATCCCTACAGAGCTAGATCCACAGCTAGACAGGCTCTTTGTACCTGTTCTGCCCCATGCACTTGCTCTGGTTCTAACAGTGTGCTCCATTACAACAAGCTTCAACAATGAGCTCATGTATGATTCACACAGAGATAACAGATTCTTCTTGCTTTATTACGGAAAATCAAAGTGAAGTTTAGTTCCTGTTTTTCAAAGTTGGGTTTTCTGATTATCCTATAACAACTATTTTTCTTTCTTTCTTTCTTTTTGTTTTAAGATTTCATTTATTATTTTTCAGAGAGAGGGGAAGGGAGAGAGTCAGAGAGGGAGAGAGAGACATCAATGTATGGTTGCCTTTCACCTGTTTCCAGCTACAGACCTGGCTGGAGACCTGGCTTGCAACCTGGTTATGTTGCCCTGGCTGGGAATCAAACCAGCGACCTTTAGGGTTTGCAGACTGGTGCCTTATCCATTGTGCCACGAGCCAGGGTTCAAATATTTTTCTTTGAACTCTTAAGGTACTTTTAAGGTATATTACAAAATCTAGCTCTTAATTTTGCAATTGAGTTCTTTTTGTGAAATTTTCATGTAAATTAATATTGTTTTGACAACTAGACTATGAAGTCACAATAATATACTTTTGAGTGTATATTCTGAGCATAACAATATAAAACTTCAAATCATTTTGAAAATTAAACATACCCATATTTTTCTTGCATAGTGTTTTATGTGCTTTTTATAAACACAAGTTTCAATTTTAGGCTACACAAGTACATTGTGTCATATCCTTTTTAGGATGTTCTTGATATTCATAAGTTTAAAGTTTAATGTAATTAATTATATCAGTGGTCTTCATGTTATATTTATACTAAGAAAAGGTTTCATTTCCATAAACTCAGTTGAATATTTAAATACACTTCCTCCCAGTTCTTTTATTACTTTAATTTTTAATTCACATGGTACATTATTACATTAGCAAATGCATACACACATTGAATATGCAAAGGAAAAATTTCCAGGAAGCATAAAAGTATTAACATAACTTATGTGATATATCTAGAGAGTAATTATTTTTCTACATTTCTATGTATAATTTTATTTCTTTAATATGCAGTTCATTATTCATAATTAAAAATATGGATGGAGAAGTATTAAAAAAACATTGAAAGGTACCCTATTTCTGTGCTTTCTAGAATTGTTATAGTTAAAACTATTTTCCTCCTAAATTAAATACTATTATGAGAATATATATTGCCTATGAACATGAATCATATAGTTTAGCAGATGGTAATGTCCATCCCAAATTAATCTTCACTCTTAGCATCTCTTCTAACCTAAAGAGTAACTAATTTCACAACACATCAACTACCAGTTGGTTGATATTAAAAACAGAAATTGCTAATAAAATTTATATGTTATACACCCACAAACAAGCATACATTTTGTAACAGTGAATAAGAAAAATTGGATGTATTCTATGTAATATACATACACATTTTCTTATTTTTTTTTTTTCCTTACCTGCATTCGATTTTTTAGAGAGTTATTGCAAGTAACTTGATTTTTCCTACTTAGGAAATAATTCCAATCTAAGAAAATTTAACCTGCAGTAATGCAGATACAACAAAAGTACAGAACAATGTTATTTAGTAAAATCTACTTATAACAAGATTATTTTAAAGCATTCATAAGTTAAAGTTGGTTCTTATCCATTCAGCTACCCTATGTCTTTTGATTGGTGCATTTAATCCATTTACATTTTAAATTATTATTGATAGGTACTTGTTCACTGTCATTTTTTCCCTTGTACCTGTGTTCCTCTCTGTTGCTCTCTATTTCTTCATCTTCTTAAAGCAGACCCATTAGCATCTTTTGCAATGCTGGTTTGGTGGAGATAGAATTTTTTAGCCTTCTTTTGTCTGGGAAACTCCTTATTTCACCTTCCATTTTGAATTAGAGCCTTGCTGGGTAGAGTAGTCTTGGTTGTAGGCCTTTGTTTTTTATTGCTTGGAATTTTCTTGCCATTCCCTTCTGGCTTGTAGTGTTTCTGTTGGGAAATCAGCTTATAACTTTGTCAGAGGCCCCTTATATGTTATTAACTGTTTCTCTCTCGCTGCTTTTAGGATTCTCTCTTTGTCTTTGAAATTTGACATTTTAATTATGAGGCATCTTGGAGTGGGCCTCTTTTGGTTTATCTTTATTGGGACCCTCTGTGCTTCTTGTACTTTTGTGACTTTTTCTCTCCTCAAGCTAGGGAAGTATTCTATCATTACTTTTTCAAACAGGTTTTCTATCCCTTACTCCTCTTCTTCTCCTTCTGGTATGCTTATGATATTATTATGTTTCATGTTGTCTTGCAGCTCTCTTAAAACCCCTTCATACTTAAAAAAACTAATTTATTGTTTTTGTATTACATTTATCCCATTTTCCCCCATTGCTCTCCCATGCCTCACCCTCCCCATGCCCTCTCCCACAGTCAATCCCCACATGTTGTCCATGTCCATGAGTCATTTATACTAGCCCCTTGACTAAAATGTTTTCCTTCTTTCCCACTTTCTTCCAAAATTCTTCATTCTTTTTCAGTCTTTTTTTGTTTTGTTGCACTATCTGGGAATTTTTTCTGCTGTCCTCCAGCTCCCTGATCTGATCCTCTGCCTTCTCTAGCTGGCTTTTGATTTCTTCCACTGTGTTCTTTAACTCACAAATTTTATTCTTCATTTCCTTCTGGGTATTATTGATAGTTTCTATGTCTTTTTTAAAGTTGCTATAATTCTCAATAAGTTCCTTATAGCTTCCCTGGAGTTCTTTGTAGTTCCCCTGGAGTTGATTATAGTTTTCTTTGAACTCGCTGAGCTCATTGAACTTTTCTATCATCATTATTTTGAATTCCTTGTCTAATAGTTTGCTTGCCTCATTTCATTTCATGGTCATTCTGGGGATTCCTCCTTTCCTTTTGATGGGGGAATTGTTTCTTTTTCTCCCCACTTTAGGTGACTCTTCTTGTTTATTTATGCTTCTTAAATTGGTCTGTTTTGACTTCCTGTCTTCATGGTGACCTTCTGTGGTGTAGAGGTGCACTTTCTTTTACTTCCTGGATCCACCCCCAATGACATCAGCTCATGTCCCAGTCTGGGCTTAGTCAACCTGTTGGACACTACCAGAGATCCACTGTCTTTTTCTGTGTCATTCAGTTGTTAATCCAATCTATCTGTGATCAGCTGTCAGACTTAAGCACCGCTGGGTGGGGTAGATCAATTCCTGTTGATAGGGCTATCCCTTTCCTTCAGGCAGCCCCCATTTGGAGAAGAGTAGTCTGCCTGCTGTGTGGGGGATGGGTAAGTACTGAGACCTCTGAGCTGCTTCCTCAGCTCTCTCCTCAAAGCCACCATACCAAACTCTCTTTAAGTGTCTTTAATCCGCTCTGCCCTCCCTATGCTGGAGACCAGGGTAAATGGGTCACAATATGTTTTCATATGTGATCCCTTTAAGAACTCCATGTCTCTTTCAAGCTGGCAAGACCTAGTAGCTTTTGGCTATGTTGCTGTAGGCTAGGAAGCTTAGCTGGGGGTTTAGACCCCACCCTTCTCAGTTGGAGCCCCTGGCTGCTGAGATATTTCTCTCTCCCTGCAGCTGCTGCCCATGGGAGCCCTGCCAGCCCTCTTGCATCTCCGCACTTCCTACTGGTCACGTTGTGATGAAATGACCTCTTCTGTTCTGTCCGTGGTAATAAGACTTCTCTCCAGTTGGTGTTCTATTGGTTATTCCAGATGATTTCTTTGCAATTAGGTTGTAATTCCAGATTAGTTCTGCGAGGAGATTGGTATAGCTCTGCTTACTCCTCTGCCATCTTGGTTCTTTCTCCATTTTTAATTTTTTGAGGCAACTCTATATTGTTTTCCATAGTGGCTGCCCCAGCTTAGTTAATTGATTTCTCTGTCTCTCTCTCTATTTTAAAAATTATCTTTACTGTTTTCTTAAAGTGGATCAAGATGAAGTGTCATGATTAAGTAAATGCGTATAGATGTTGAAAAATTAAAGACCCTAAGTTAAAGACCTTAACATTCTGTTTTAATCTATAGTAAAAGGAAAAAAAGTCTATCTCCAGAACTCTGTCTTTTAAAATAATAAAGATCATTTCTGGTTAATATTACATATCCATTTTGAGTCAGCAGGGGGCTCAACACATCATTGAAATTCAGGGGCCTGGATTGACAGATAGGCCATCAACTCAAACATCATGTGTCCCCCCTAAATTCATATGTTGAGACCCAATAGGATGGTTGGAGGTGGGGTCATGAAGGTGGAGCCCTAATGATGGGATCACCTTGTCAAAACAGGTACCTCAGGAGGGTAACCACAGCCCGGAATCAATACTCAGTCTGGAAGAGGCACAGGTTATTTCCACTCACAGCTCATTGGCCAAAACTAATCATATGGCTCCAAAACAAATGAAAAAGAAAGTGTGTTCTTACTATAGGCCAGAAGTCAGGAATACAGATATATTTGGTGGAGCAGCACTAGTAACTATTTGTCTAAAATCATTTAAAAATTTAGCTAAGAATATTTCTAGTATAAATGTTCAAGTATTATGAATTACATCACAGCTTAAAAAATAATAGCTAAATTTTTATTTAAAACATTTGCATTTTCCTTTGTTATATAAATAGGGATATATTGTATATTTTTAAATTTAAACATTCAACTGAAACAAGTGATCTAATTAGTTGTGGAAGTAATACTTTATAAGCCTTGATAGTTACATATTCTATTTACTTCATCATTTTGGCAATAATTTTCATTTTTTATTTTGTTAACTATTTAAAAAATGAAAATTATTTAAATATTTAAAATAAATGGGAGAAGATGGATTTGAAAGAAAAAAATGGTTGTCTTTCATGCAAGCTATTTGATAGACAAAATAAGGATATTGTAAAACATTTAAACATTTGCACAGGAATTGTGATAGAATAGTCTTACATTTCTCATAGGAATACCCAGTAATTTAAAGAATTGTATGAAGAGATAAAGTTGGGAGAAAATTGAATTGTTGGATGTAACAAGAAACATATTCAAAGTCAACAACAAATCCATGCCAAGACTAAGGATAGAGCTAGTTTCCACTTCACCTTAATTATATCTGTGGCTTTGAAAGTCAACTCTTGAAAACTTTCTAAATCCTTTAAAAGATACTTTAGTATGAATTCTGATATTTTCCCACAACATAAAGGGAATATTTTACATAAAAATATTTAGAGGCAAGACCCCACCAACTTTTTCCCAATCATTTTCTGTTGAAGTATGTTTAGTGATCTTGCCAAAATAAAATGTTTTGCTTATATAGGTTTAATAAAAAATAATGACTATCATTTTATTCTTTTCCTATTAAGTAGATGTCTTTATCTAGCCATTAGTCTTAGAAAGTGTTTTTCCAGGGAAGTGAATCATATGAAATCATTTATAAGGTCTAAATGTGAAAAGTGCTGTCATTAAACCACTAATGTATGCCTGTAATAGAAACATTCTCTTGAAAGAGCTGCTGTTCATAAATTGCTTTATTTGTGATCTCATACTTTATATTTTTATCAGAATACCTCTTGTATAATTACATGTTTGCTGGGAAGGAGGTGCTCCATTATTCTCCATGTTAAGTATAGTCAGTGTTAAATGTGTGGTGTATTCTTTTTTGTCTCTTTGATAATAGCAAAGATATATAGATATCAGTTTACACTATTATGTTATCAGGGATTATTTAAAAAAAGGCCCATATTGGACCTATTCCCCCAAAGCCCTCTAAACAATTAATGGAGAAATGTCTGCATTCAGATCTAAGTACTTGCTAGTTGACAAATTAAATCACTAAACAATAGAAGTTTTTCATTACCCGTTATTTTGGATAGATAAGAGAGCATTTCAAATATGAAGGGAGAGAAAGTGTAGTCATTTGGCAGATAAGGTCTTTAAATTATTATTATGAGACTGAAAGATTGATAATATAATTGGGAATTGCAGAAGATAGCTCCAGATGTCAGGAGAAGCAGTGAAGATGACTATGCCAAGTAGATTGGCAAGATTATATGATGGCATTAGAAGTTCAGGCATCAGCTACTCTGATGAAAAATATTATGACATCGATGCAGCATATAAATGAGATTGTAGTATGGAGAACATTGAAAAGAAGGAATTTTGGAATTACTGGGAAATTAGTTTTTCGTACATCTGAGGGAACAAGTATCATTCTTCATAAGAATTCAGGGGCAATGAGTACTAGAATTTTCAGAGGCTCTGAAGAGGATTACTGGAATAATACATGAAAGTCTTTCACAAAGGACTAGAATAATGGTTAATGTGACATATTTACAGTATTGACTTGTCAACAAATTTTTATGCTTATATTTATAATTCGGTGTCAGTTTAGAGGGGAAAAATTTATTGTGACAAAGGAGCCTCTTTACATTTCAAGTGATGAAGGCTGTAGTTGTACAGTGAAATCAGTGCTGAATTTGGATCAAGAAAAGAGGGATCCATATCCTGACTCTGATATGAGCCAGATGTGTCATCAGGGACATTACTATAAGTGTTCATTCCCTCATCTGTGAAAATGAGAATTATAATTGGGACTAAGGTTGCCATTGTTCAATATCCACTTTTTCTTCCTTGGGAATGAAAGTCACTATTTAGGGCATACAATTGAATTCTGAATGTAATTACAAGTGCCATGTGGCAGCTTCTACAGACCCCCTTTTTTTAAAAAAAAAAAAAAAGAAAGATGAAGATGTTAGCCTTTTGCTCCTTTATTCTTTAAATCATTTCTTTATTCTTTAAACCATTTCCCCACCCTGCTTCTGGAATGGATATATAATGGCTGCCACTTTAGCTGTTCTCCTGGGCAAAAAGGACAGGGCCACAACTTAAGGATGGCATAACAGTGAGCTAGATGGAGAACAAAATTAGTAAAGAAAAAATAATGAAGGCAAGAGATGATCTGAGTTCAGTTATGGTCAACTGTCACCTCCATGAAGCCTTCATTATTAGGTAGATCTATCATTTTTCTCCTTTGTGCATCCAAAATATTTGACCCTCAAACCACACATTACGGTCCCATTTTATTACTCTGGTGATTATTTCTTTCATTGTAGAAGGCAATATTGAACATCTACTTCATGCCAAGTGTATGCATTGCACCAGTGCCACTGGATAGTGTGCTCTTTGAAGGCAGGACTCATTCTGTAGTTATCTCTGTCCTCCATGTAGGGCCTGAGAGAATTCTGAAAAGTCCTGTAACTCCTACTGACAAACAAATTCCTTTTGTTTTGAATTTAACATGACTGCAATACATGGTCAAAGACCTATGGCATGTAGTACATGCCCAGTAAATTTTTATTGATGGATGGATTGAATATACCTTTTTTCTTTCAACAAGAAAGCATAGGAGTGCAGAATGTTGGGTTTTCTAAATCTTTACTTTTCTGTAATTGCAGTCTTGGTGTCTTCTTGTCTTCTACCTTTCCCTCTCCATTTGCCTTGCCATCCAATCAGTAGCTCATAGCTGTCCCTGCCTCTACGTTTATGGACATTGTCTAAGGCTGTTCTCATGATCCTGGTCTCAACCTTCTAAATCTATTCTTCATAGTTTTCATTCATCCTGTACACATTGTAGAATAACCTTTGAGGCATGCAAGCATAGCAATGCTCCATCACTATTGGTGGCATATTCTACCATCACTTTTTCCACATAAAGACTCATTTTTTTGGTTGAAGTGTAAGTCAGCATTGTACTAAGAACTGGGTCCCATTCCTTGACCATAACAGATAAACCATAAACAGATTATCATTAGTTACTACAATATTAGATTTGGATGCAAATAACAGAGGACAAAAATAATAGCTATTTAAATATGAAAGAATGTTATTTCTTTTCCACGAATGTGTTCGAAAGTTGGCAGCTTAGTATTGATCTGGTTTGATTGATTGATTTCCATAGTTCACAGGATTTATATTCTTTATTTTGTTTTAAAATTTTTAATTGATGAAAGAAAGAGAGAGAGAGAGAGATTTGTTTTTCTACTTCTTTATGCACTCACTGGTTGCTCCTTATATGTAGCTTGACTAGGGATTGAAACTCTGACCTTGAAGTATTGGGATGATGCTCTAACCCACTCAACTAGCTTAAGTTCTGTCTTGCAGCCCCATTCTGGGAAAATTCCATCCCTAAAGTCACTTTTTGGGCCCAAGTATTTATTAAAGTGGCAGACACCATGCCTGCCTTCCAGCCAGCAGCAAAGAGAAAGGGCTAAAAAAGTAAAGGGCAAAGAAAGTTTCCCCAGTGTCTTTTAAGAAGGTTTCCAGAAGTTTATACATAATTTATTGGTTTACAGCTCAGTGGCTAGTGTTTAGTCACAGGGTCAAAATTTGTTTCAAAGGAAGGCTGGGAAACATACTATTTATTCTAATTCATCACATACACAGCCAAAAGTTGAAGGTCTTTTGCTGGAAAGATGAACAGAAAGGAAAAAAAAACCCAAAAAACTATCTCTCTGCTACTCATGCATTGTGTGTGAACACAGAATACTTTGGGATGAATAACTCAAAGGAGCTTATCTGAACAAAAAACAATAAAGTTGTAAAGAAGTGATATTGCAAAAATGAAAAGAAGCTTAGATTTTTACGGGCAGCAATCTGTGGGAAGCTAAGTACATTGAGGAAACTAATAGAAGATAAGGGTTAGTTAGTAAAGTTTGTCTGGGCAGGTCCATGCTAGGTGCCATTTCGCTGTTGTCTCCAATGATAGGATTGTTACCCACTTCCTAGTACGGGAAGAAGAGGATACTCCTACAGAAGAGCAATTTATGTTATGCTTTCAGATGGAATGGGAGAGGCCAGAAAACTCATCCTGTGTCTGACTTTCCCCAATTGCCTTCTGCTCCAAATGATCCTTATGCCAGAGTGGCATATTGTGTGGTGGCAGTCTCGGAGCCCCTTCAGTAACATCTTTTCCCTTTGCCAGAGATGAGTGCAGGGATGTATAACTCAGTCCTGCCGGCAAAACCTGTAGAGAAGTCTGATGCGGTCTTCAAGAAAAGATACTCCTCTTGGACAAAAAAACAAAATTGAAAGAGAAATGCTTAATTAGCAACCCCTGTTTTCTTATCTTTTGGATGTGGTGCTTGGAGGTGACTGCCAAAATGCTCCCAGTAATGGGAAAGCTAAGAGAATCACAGAGAAAGTAACCAAAGAAGATTCTGAGCATAGGATATTATCCAGGCTCAGACTGTACCTTGTAGCCTCCTACATGTGGGCCTGTGTACAGATAAATGCCTGTATGGCTTAAGTCATATTTATTAGGTATCCCATTACTTGAAGCTGAAAACACTAAAATTAATACATTTCTTACGGCAGAATAAAACCTAAACTTCTTTGACACAGTAGATAATATACCTTATGATCTGGCTATGATCTATCTTCTAACCTCATTTCTTCCCCTACTTTCCTTTTTCACTGTACCAATCATATATTTTAGATTTAGGTCCAGATATTTAAACTTCTTTTTCTTGTACCCAATGCGGGGTAATATCTTTACATAGAGTCAGAGTCATTTTTGACTCATTTATATTACCTGTAGTAAGTTAACAAATAGGGTTTGTTTTCCCCACTAATAAAAAGTTGAGATACATGTAGGAAGTTGAGGTTCTATAAATTACCAAGGATCAAAGCTTTTTCTAGCTTCCTATTCTATTACAACTATTTAAAGAGCTTTACTTTGGATGATCTCAGGATGACTACTGTGCTTCCAGATATTGAAACTTCATTCCAGCCAGGAATAAATAAAAAAATTAAAGGAAAGTCTGTGTACTAGTTCAGTCTGTCATTTTTTTTTTTTATCAGAAATACATTTCTTTTCCAGGAATCCCACCTGGGATATTTCTGTCCACGTCCTCACTGGCCAAACCAGCAGCCAGGGAACCTGGAAGATTTGAGTATTTTTAACTGAACATGGCACTAAACCAACAAGTTTAGGGTTCTGTAAGTATGGAAGGAACATAAAATAGATTTTGAGCAGATAACTAGTACTATCCATTTATGTATCTATTGTGCTTTTAAGTTATGTTGATTATAATACTAGATATAAGAGATTGTTTACAGCTATACCTGGCTCTCTATGAGACTATTCTGGAAGGCAGTGTAAATAGAGATCAGGGTCTTAGCAGGAAAAGGACAGCATAAAAATGGGGCATTTCAAGAGTGTTTAAAGAGGGATCTATTTACAAAAGTGGGGACAAGATTATGGGAACTAACAAACTATGGTGAAACGGAGATTACCAGCAGAGGACAGCAGTTATTACCCAATGCTAAAGAGCCAAGAAAATCAACTGTAGCCATAACGGGGTGACCTATGGGTCAGGGGGAATAAATATCCTGACCTCTGCCTTCATTCCTTCCATTGGGCAAACCCAAAAGGAATTCAGAGGGCAGGTGAAGTTTTGTTGACTAGAGGTTAGCCCCTCAAGGCTCAAGGCAAGCTGCAGAGGGGCAGAGATGGATTTCGATGTGTAAACAAAGAATAATCAGAACATGTGGGAATCATTTCTGTGGTATAACAGTTAGTACAGTGCCCGGGACATTGTAGGTACTGCATCAGAGTTTACAAAAGAAGTACTGTCAAATGAATTAAGTAGAGGGAAATACTCTATTGACATGTGACCTAAGAATTTATATAGCCTTAAATATGACTTTGAAGGCATGGTTTGGCCCTTCAAAATGAATGAATTGGGGAGCATTCCAAATTCCCAAGTGTCTTTGAGGCTGAATTAACTCTGGGATAATTCTCTACTTAAAAAATGTGATAAACAGAATCTAAGATGCTCATACATACCCCCCAAACAAGGGGACCTTCCTCTGGTATGTCCATTTTGAGGAAAGTCATGATAATTACTTCTGGTGCAGGGATTGCTGTCAGGCCTGCTCTTGCTGGGTGCAAGCCACTAAGTGATGATAGCAGGGAGGACCCTTGCCTAGGGGTAAAGGAGAACTTGCCCTGAGCCTTTAGGACGGTTTGCCTGCTTTATTGTAGCCACAAGCTAATGACCACAAGGCTGGGCAGCTGAGTGTTGGTGTACTCATGCTCCCTTGCACCACACTTTTCACAGCTGCACTAGGTTAATGACTGCAGAGAGCCTGGGCATTTCTACACCCACTCTCCTGCTTCCACCCTCCTGCAGCTGGGCACTGGAGGGGATTGGCATTGCTATTGCTCTCCCACAACAGTGGCACGCCTGCTGAGCTTAGAGCAACGAAAGTCTTATATACACATTGAAACAAAGGAAGCTGTATACCCGAGTTACACAGTGGGTGACAGCAGCCTGCTCCAAGTTGCTAAATTGGCTACCTCCAGAGCCCAGGGTTCCAGGGGCTGGGGATAAGATTAACTCCAAGGCCAGCTCTTTGGCAGACTCCAGAGGAAGGCCCAGCTGTGCATAGACTGGGAACATCCTCTGCCCTGACAATTGCCAAACTCATATGAATTTATAGTTGGGTGACACTAGAATGTCCTCTTACTCTTCCTCCACCTTTGCTAAATATATATTGGGGAGATCATGTATTTTATGCTAGTTGTTTCAGTGTGAAAGCCAAGGAAATTAATGCCCTTTACATTTTGAGGAGTTTTGTATTTCTAGCTACCAATAGGTGCTCATAAGATTTTCTGTGAGAAGCTGTTCACTTCCAGGTGAGCAGAACTCAATAAATCTCATGAATAAAACCAATGAGCCTCATGATTTACCATAGAATTTGCAAAGGATTATTGTTAAGTGCAACAAATATATGAGTATAACAAAAACATAAGCACAGGAATAGAATGGAGTATGACTCAGCCAAAAGAAGAAGAGAATATTGCCATCTGTAACAACATTGATGAACTTAGATGTTCTGTTCTGAGTGAAATGAGTCAGACAGAGAAAGATAAATGCTGTATGAGTTCACTTATATGTAAAGTCTAAAAAACAAAGTAAATGGACAAATAATATACAAACAAACTCATAGATACAGAGAACATTTAGACAGTTGCCAGAGGAAAGGGAATTAGGGGCAACAGGTGAAAAGGGGCGGGGGGTGGATTAAGAAATACAATTTGGTTGTTACAAAATAGTCATAGGGATGTAATATAGAATAAATATAGAATAGGGAATATAGTCAATAATATTATAATTACTGTATATGGTATTAGATGGGTTCTAGATTTATCTGGGTAATGATCACTTTATAAATTATGGTGATGTCTAACCACTTTGCTGTACCCTGCAGCTAATAACATATTGCTCGTCAAATTTAATTGAAAAATTAAAAAAATGTTTTTTTAAATTTCCTGCAATGTGGTGATGAAACCCAGGTGTTTGGTTTTTAAAATATTTTATTTATTATTTTTAGAGAGAGGGAAAAGGAAAGAGGCAGAGAGGGAGAGAGATATCAATGTATGCTGCTTTTCACCTGCCTCCAGCTATGGACGTGGCTGGAGACCTCGCTTGCAACCTGGTTATGTGCCCTGGATGGGAATCGAACCAAGGACCTTTGGGTTCATAGGTCAGCGCCTTATCTATTGTGCCACCAGCCAGGGCTGAAACCCAGGTTTTGAGTAGTAAAAGAAGGAAAAAGGAAACTGTCTTCTTTTTAAGTTGGCAACTGTCTAGAATGCTCAGAGGAGCTAGGAAGAAGATACCAGTTGGATGGGTATTTATAAAATTGCAGGGTACATGGCACAGGTCTATGTAAAATCTTATTTTTTATGTTATACAAAATCTTTATTAAAATCTGCTTCCCTCTCAAATGAATTTGGTGCATGAAATTTTCTCAGGGGAATGCAAGAAAGCATTGAGTACTTAAAACTACTGGATTTGAGCCAGCATAGACATGGGGCATACAAACATTTTCTTGGCCAAGATGTGGAAGACTCTGTTATATATTCATTTTTTTTTTTTAATTTTATTGTTGTTGTGTTACATCCATCCCTTTTTTGCTCCCCTCTGTCCCCCCACCCACCCACCATATATATTCATTTTTAAATGATGAGGCAAGGAGAAATACACTTGAATAATTTTGTGCTATGTCCTGAATTCTAACTTACAAATCTGAATGGGCTGTAGGATTTTTGGAAGGTGGTAATGGATAAGTAACAAGTATTTTGATGACTTATCCTTCAGTTCTGTGGTTATAGCTTAACTTGGGTGTGGGAAATATCAGAGTCACTCTCTTCATGACTAGAAGGAAGCAGGATTACTTTCTAACCATGTATTTGAAAGAGTTCCTATTTCTCAAAAAATCTTTTTTTGAGAATTTTACAGCATAAAACATGCTGTATATGACACAAAACCTGAAATTCCAAAAACACAGTTGTAAACACTTAAACTTATATACATATGCATTATAATTTCTATTACAAGTATATATATTTCCATTGCCAAGTTACTGCATTAAAATGGTGTAGAAAAATGTTTATTTTAAAACTGATGTTGTATCTTGATACAGTAAATGTTCATGAAACAGTAGAATGGTTTTCAACCTTTATAACAATGGTTTTTAAATTCCTTGAATTTTAAAGTAACAAAATGCCCCTAGAGGGTTTATTTTTAAAATGTAATACATCACAAGTAACAAAAACATATCCATTAGATTTTTACCAATGACCACTGCTGTTCCTCTGCAGCTGTTCTTAAAATATGAGAGCCATGGAATGGGTTCAGGTTTTCAAGAAAAATATAGTTACTATTAAACATTGGTGCATATGATGAGTTAAATACTAGTTTCTAGGAACATTATTAAGAATTCTTAACAAAGATAAAGTGTCTTTGACAAGGTCTATAATAATAGGAAAATTTTAACTCATATTACAGTGTTGGGTGGTATCTTTCTTTAAAAGTTATATGTTAAAATATATACTTTGGTACATAAACAAATTAGGTAGAAGCAAGATAGGAGAGTCTGCATAAGGAAGTGCTATACTTTTAGCACAAAGACGTGTGTGTGCAATTAGTTTTGTTTAATGTAGACTTAATGTGACTGATGGGAATAGATGTGACTAAAATAGTACAAGTTAAAAGACCATCTTAGCCACTTGAAATTTAATTTACAACAAAAGGCATTTACTATAATTCTTTTGGGGTAGGTATGTTTTGATAAACTTTTTCACCACGATTAACCTATTATATAGAAAGTTGTGATTTTTCAACTAGTGCTGTTTAATTTTTAAAGTTACTGTCTCCCTGTGGTAAATATATGATACACTATGACACTTTTTTTTTTTTAAGAATCTGGCTGTCTTTGGAATGCTTCCCAGGATCTTCTGGAAACCAGATTTTTTACATCTAGGGACTTCTAGCTCTTAAACAGTTGTAAATATAGAAAATGTACTATAGAAGAGTTCGCTGTCTTTCTGTCACAAGAGTTATTTAACAGAGGGTTCCACGGATAATTTAGTTTATGGCTATGTATCAACATGCGTTCTGAACATTTATTAATAGAAATTAGGTCCAATTGAATGGCCCTTTCAATATTTTCAACTCAGATTTGTCTCTGCCATTTTATCATACAGGCAGCAGCGCCAAAGAGATAAATCTGGTGGCTTGCAACAGGTCTACCCTTGACTGTTTCCTTTTCAATTGAGCAGGTTGATTGAGGTCAATAACTTTTTGCTTTCCATCTGGAAATTAATCAACAAACTATATCCTTACCTTCTTTCTGAACTGGCATTTGGCCTTCAGACTTTTCCCTAATTAGCAAGGGAAGTAAAAGTTTTCATGTAAGTATATGAATCCATATGGCTACTCCTGATGAAAAGAATGGAATGAAAGCTGGTTCATCAAAACCCATAGTCAGATGATTTAAGTTAAGATGAGATATTTAAGCCTGGTCTAAGGTTTTCAAACACTACACTTCAAAGTCAGACGATGGTTAGATAGATAGATGAAATGTTCTATTTGAAGCACTCCCTGTAGTTAAATCTGGGCCTGTGCCCATCTTTGTCTTGAAGGGATCACTCAGAGACAAGGTTGCATGGTAATTATGCTGGCATTTGTCATAAGTTGGCCCAGGAGTGTACAGGAATAATAGCATATCCTGAGTGTGGCTTCTGAATAAGATACATATGTTTTGCTTTCTTCCTCCTGTTTTGGGGAACTGCCCCTCTCCCTTTGTGATTCTAGTGAGATTTAAAATGGAAGACTTCTCCTCTCCAGGTATCAATATAGAATTCTACTGGTGTCCATTTAAATAATCCTTGGTACTTCTTTCAAATTGGAATTTAAGGAAGTCTTTGTCCAGTTATTAGCTAATCACTAATCTAAACAAGTGGAGAATTCAAAGGGTACACATGACAAAGAAAGCAGACTGTAAAGAATTCGTTCAGGAAATTCACTAAACAAAAAATAGCAACAAACACAGAAAACAACAGCATAAAGCCTCCAGGAAAAGGGAATCTAATTTCCAGAGTTGACACATTATTTTATTTAAAATATCTACTTCTCGAGAATAAAAGTGAGAATTCATGCAAATAATCAGGAAAGTATGGCTTATACATAAAGGTAAATTGTTCAATAGAAATTGTCCTTGGGGAAGCTCAGATGTTGGGTTTATTAGACAAAGACTTTAAATCAAATATTATAAATGGGTTTAAGGAACTAAGAAAAACATCTAAAGTAATTATTTAACTGTGCTAAATTTACCACTGATAAACCTTTTGTCACTATAGATTGATATATAAATTCTAGAATTTTATAAATGGAATCATGCAGTATGTTATTTTGATTCAGCATAATTATTTGAAAGGTTCATCAATATTATTGCATATATCAATAATGCATTTCTTTTTTTTTAATGTTAAAGATTTTATTTATTATTTTTAAAGAGAGGAAAAGGGAGAGAGGCAGAGAGGCAGAGGGAGAGAGACATCAATGTATGGTTGCCTTTCACCTGCTTCCAGCTCCAGACCTGGTTGGAGACCTGGCTTGCAGCCTGGTTATGTGCCCTGGTTGGGGAATCAAATCAGTGACCTTTGGGTTCACAGCCTGGCACCTTATCCACTGTGTCACCAGCCAGGACTGCATTTCTTTTTAATGTTGAGTCATAGTTTATTATGTATAGATTAGGCTTTGGCAAATCCAGCTGGCTAACGGCAGTTTGTTTTTGGCCACACAATCTGTTTAGATATTATGGTTGCTTTCATTCTAAAACAGCAGAGTTGAAAGCTGAACATATGTATTATTCATCTCTTTTCAGAGAAAGTTTGTGTACCCATAATGTCGATATCTCATATTTTTATTCATTCACCTATCATTGAAAATTAAAAATTTTGATTCAGTTCAGGTTTGGGGTTTTAAACATAAAGCTGCTATGGACATTTGCATACAACTCTTTGTATGGACATACAATTTCATTTCTCTTGAAAAGGTACCTTGAAGTAGTAAGGCTGGGTAGTATGGTAAGTGTACGTTTAGCATCTTAAAACACAGCCAATCTATTTTCCAAGGTTGCTTTAATTTTTTACATTATAACCAGTAATGTATAAAAGTTCCAGTAGCTCCACATCTCTGGTCAGAATTTTAAATTTCAGACATTCTATTGAGGTTATAGTAAAATATTATTGTGTTATAAATTGAGTTCTGCAGTGACTAGCATGGTTATCATCTTTGTCCTCATTTGACATCTACATCTGGTAAGCTGTATGTTCAAATATTCTGCCAGGTTTTTATTGAGTTGTTTGTATTATGAATGGGATGTAACAGTTCTTTAAGTCTCTCAGCTATAAATCACTTGTCAGATATATATTTTGTAAATATTTCTACAAGGCTGTGAATTGCTTTCCTCTTTTATATGTATATTTTGGAGAGCAGAAATGTATAAGTCTGATAAAGTTAAATTTATTGATGCTTTTACTTTATATTTTTTACTTTGTGTCCTATTAAAGAAATCTTGACCAAACTCAAGTAGACTAAAATTTTTCCATTTTTTTCTAGAAATTTCATATTAGCTTTTACATTTATATCTATCTGATTAATTTTGAGTTAATTTTTAAATATGAGGTGAGGAGGTTAGGGTCCAGGTTTTGAAAAATTTATTTTTCATATTAATATGAAATACCACATTATCTTGACTGCAGTAGCATTCTGAGCCTTGATATCAGGTGTTTTATATTTTTTATATTGTAACTTGTATTTTTTAAAATTTCAACTTTAGATTCCTTGCTGCTCACATATAGAATTCAGTTAAAGTTTGCATGACTGCAGTCTTCCTAAACTCACTTATTAGTTCTAGAGGCTTTTTTGTAGGTTTCTTAGACTTTTATACATAGATAATCATATCTTCTATGAACAATGAAAGTTTTATTCCTCCTTCCCAATATATATGCCTTTTTTTCTTGCCTCATTGCCTTGACTAGGCCTGCCAATGTCAAATAGAAGTGGTTAAACACAACTATCCTTAGCCATTTTTCAATCATAAGAGGAAAAATTCAGTAATTCATCACTGGTATGGTGGTAACTGTAGGCTTTTTGTAGGTAATTTTTTAAAAAGATTTTATTCAGTATTTTTTAGATAGAGGGGAAAGATGAGAGGCAGAGAGGGAAAGAGACATCAGTGTATGGTTACCTTTCACCTGCCTCCAGCTATGGACCTGGCTGGAGACCTGGCTTGCCACCTGGTTATATGCCCTGGCTGGGGAATCAAACCTGCGACCTTTGGGTTCGCAGGCCAGTGCCTTATCTAGAGCCACCAGCCAGGGCTTTGTTTTCTGTAGTAGCTGTACCAGTCTGCATTTCTACCAGTGTACTAGAGTTCCCTTTTCTCCATACCCTCACCAGCACTTGTTGTTTGTTGATTTGTTAATGATGGCCATTCTAACAGGTGTGAGGTGGTATCTCATTGTGGTTTTAATTTGCATCTCTGACGAGTAGTGATGTTGAGCATTTTTTCATATGCCTATGGGCCCTTTGTATGTCCTTCTTGGAGAAGTGTCTGTTCAGGTCTTTTGCCCATATTTTAATTGGGTTGTATATCTCCTTTGTGTTGAGTCATATAAATTCTATTTATTAAAAAAATTATATTTGACATTAACTATAATTTATATTTAAAATATTAATTAAATATACCTTACATGTGAAGAGAAATCTGACATATCCATAATATATTATTATTAATTATTTTTATTATTATTATTTTAATCCTCACCCAAGGACATGTTTATTGGTGAGAGAGAGAGAGAAAGAGAGAGCGAATGTAAGAGAGAAACATCAATTAGCCTACCATATGCACCCTGACCAGGGATTGAACCTACAAAGTTTTGGTGTATGGGAGGACATTTTATCCAACTGAGCCACTCCTTGGCCAGGGCTTATTTTTAATATATTTTTAAACTTGAATTTCTGGAATATTGTTAAGGACTTTTGTGTCTATATTGATAAAGAAAATTGATCTGTAGGGTTTTTTTCCCCTTCTAATATCTCTTTCTTCTATCAGGGCAGTTCTGGGCCTTACACTATTGCTGTCACACACTTTACTTCTATATTTATTATAAACTCCCAAATTCATTGCAGTATAGTCATACACCACACCCCATTTTGGTCAATGGCAAACAGCATATACAACAGTGGTCCCATAAGATGGCAATATATCTGAAAACTTCCTGTGGCCCAGGGACATTGTAGCTGTTGTAACGGTCACAGTGCAATGCATTCTTCACATGTTTGTGGTGATACTTGTGTAAACAAACCTACTGTGCTGCTAGTTGCATAAAAGTGCATTCAATTATATATAGTACACAATACTTGCTGCTGATAATAAACACCTATGCTACTTGTTCATGTGTTTACTATGTTATACTTCTTACATTATTTTAGAATGCAATCTTTCTGTTTATAAAAATAAAAGATTTTTGTAAAACCATGTGTCATGCTACGCTGGTAGCAGCCACGTACATCTCAGGTTTATTGTGGCTCTTGAGGGCACAGTTTTCTTTTGTGCCTAATTTACTCTCTTGTTGTTTTATAAATTTAGTGTAGCCTATGCGTAGCGGATTTATGAAGTCTACAGTAGTGTACAATAATGTGGCAAGCCTGCACCTTCACTTACCACAACCTCACTGACTCAACCAGGGCAATACCTAGTCCTGTAAGCTCCATTTATGGGAAATGCTATGCAGATGCACCACTTTTTACATTTTACACTATGCGTTTTACTTTATTTATTCTATGTTTGGATATGTTTAGATGCCATATCCTACTGTCGTACCTTGGTACTCATTGGCTTCAGAACTGGTCAATAATGTACTCATTGCATTTTGATGAGAAAAAAATATGTCAACACTCAGTCACTTACTAGAACTTATATGGGTCATGAAGCTGCCCCCGCAAGAGAAAATGCTTCATCGTTGGGTACACATTGGTTTCGGCTCTTGTCACAAATTAATGAGTAGTGAGGTGCCACTGCTCTTACCATTATGTTACCTTGCCCATAGTATCCAGTACAGTAACTTACTGTATATTGTAAATATGTAGCTTAAGAACAACAGTCTATCCCACATTGCCTAGGTGTGCAAAAGGCTATACCATCTGGGTCTGTGCAAATATGTTCTATAATGTTTTCACAATGACAAAATTGCCTAATGATGCATTTCTCAGCTTGTATCCCTATCATTAAGTGACACAGGATTATATTTCTGCTTTTAACTAGTCAAGTTATTTTAATGTCATTTAAAATGTATAATTTTAATGTCATTTAAAAATAGAATACAGTTATTTGATAATGATCATTTCTGGTGCTCTTCCATTGCTTTGTAAAGATCTAAACTTTCATCTGATATTGCTTTCACCCTGAATGACTTCCTTCAAATTTCTTGTAGTATGTGTCTGCCGGTAATGGGTTTCATCAGCATTAGTATGTCTGTGAAAGATTTCATTACATTACAAAAAGATACCTGACTAGAATTTAGAACTAGTTTGACATTGTTTTCCTTTAAGTGCTTTCAAGATGTTGTTCTTAAACTTGCATTATATCTGAAGAAAAATCTGTTATTATTATTCTTATCTTCTATATGAAAAGTATCTTTTTACTCAGGAATCTAAGATTTCTCTTTATCATTTGTTGTAAGCCATTGTTTGTAATGCCACTTTGTGTTGTTTTTGTCAAGTTTCTTTGCCTAGGATTTTTAAAGCTTCTTGGATATGTGGGATTACCCTGCTCATCAAATGTGAAAAGTTTTGGCTTTTATTTCTTTAAATTCTATCCTATCTTTTCTCTCCCTTTCTGTGAGGCTTCAGTTATACTTATATAAGGCTGCTTAAAGTTATCCCAGAACTCACTGATGCGCTATTAATTTTTCAGTCTTCTTTCTTTCACTGTTTTAATTTTGATAGTTTCTGTTACAATGTCTTAAATTAACCTTTCATTATGCAATATCTAATCTGCTGTTAATCTCATCAAGTATAGTTTTTGTTTCAGATATTGTACACTCCATCTCTAAAATTACATTTTGTACCTTTATTATATCTACTATATTTTCCACATATTCATATTTTCTGTATTCTGGAAGATGTTATAATCATAAAAAATGTCTTGATAGCTTTGTATATTAATCCCATCATCTGTCAATTCTAGATCGTTTTGAGTAGTTTAATTTTTCTCCTCTTTATGGCTCCTAGAGCTTGCTTCCCTATATGCCTGATAATTATCTATTAGATACCAGATATTGTACATTTTCTTGGTGGAGCATATTCCTTCTAAGGGTTCTTGAAGTTTGTTCATGGATGGCTAAATTGGAAACAGGTTGATTCTCTGAGTCCTGCTTTTAAGCTTTGTTTGGCAGGAGCAGAACAGAAGTTATATTAAGACTAATTTTTTTCTATTACTTTGATAATACCCTTTAATATTCATTCTACTTGCTATTCCATGTATTGCAAGATTTTTACATTTTAGCTGGTAGAGATATGAACTACTCCTGGCCCTGTTTGCACTCCAGAGAATTTTCATCCTACTTCTTTTAATGTATGTGTGTGTGTGTGTGTGTGTGTGTTTAAAATTTTTTTTGAGAGGGGATGTTTTATTTTGTTTTGTTTTGTTTTAACCTGGTATCCAATAGCTTTCTTCACACAAACACACTGATCAATATTCAGTGCTCTAATATTGCTCTATACAATATTCAAAGTTTACCTAGAGCTTTTTACTTTAAATTTTTTCCTTCTGTGAAGCTATCTCCTTCCTGGTGTTCTGCACTGAAAACTGCCTATTTTGGTGTCCTTGACTGCCCACTTTCATCTCCTCAGCTCAGATGGTGGGGCTCTTCCTCATTTTTAAAATGATTTGCTCGTAAATCTGGAAATTTTCTTCAGGAATTAAACTGACACACTTGTATAGCTCGTTTCATTTGTTTCCTCTCCTTCGTGAATCAGCATGTGACAACTGTTAGTTCATAAATCTGTCTGCATTTTAAGTGATATTTAGACTGAAGATAAATCCAGGCCCTATTGCTCCCTATGGCCTCAAAATATGCATTTTTTAAAAGATGAGAACATCTTTGAAGGTGAGATGCAATGCAATGCAATCATAAAATTCTAGTTTTTACATCTGGAACTGCAGAGACAAGATACACCATTTAGTGCCTGGAGTTTCCTGGACCTAATTTCATTGTCATAATCATAAGGGGTAGATCTAAATCAAGACTGTTTTTTGGGAAAAATTAAGACCTAATTAATTTACATTCAAAATCTTGGATAAAAAAAATTCAGACCTATAGGAACATAGCCCATACTCCAAATAAATTCTTTTCTATAAATAATGGTATCAAGCCCTGGCTGGTGGCACAGTGGATAAGGCACTAGCCCGCAAACCCAAAGGTTACTGGTTTGATTCCCCAGTCAGGGCACATAACCAGGTTGCAAGCCAGGTCTCCAGCCAGGTCCATAGCTGGAGGCAGGTGAAAGGCAATCATATGTTGATGTCTCTCTCCCTCTCTGCCTCTCTCCCTACCCTTCTCTCTAAAAATAATAAATAAAATCTTTTAAAAAATTGTATCAATAATTAAAACCCACCTCCATCAAAAGTGAGTAATAAGAAGAGAATGGCAGCCTTTAAATTTATAAAAATTTGCTACAACAGAGAAAAAAAAAGGAGAATAAACAGGAATGTTTATGTAAAAAAGACCTCAAACACATATTATCATCGTACTATAATTTTGCCAATAGAATGGTTATAAAATATTATGTTATTGTAGTCTTGATCTTCATTTTTCTGACTAATAATACATTTGGAAATTTCTTAATATATCACGTATCATATGTTTAACTGGATTTTATGAAGTTGAAAATGAGTCAAACAACAAATGTTTTAGGAATATGCATGTATGTTTATATATTTATAAAAACATGTAACATATACATACATATATCAAATATAATATTTATGCGATATATTCTATTTTTGAAAGGCAGGAGTATGATAAAACCAAGTTTTCAGGTAGTAAGTAGTTTGGATGAGACAGAATGAGGCAGACAAAATTACTTTGGGGAGACATAATGAGGGAGGTGCAGCCGTTGATGTATTTATAATAATATTCCAGTTTCTAATATTGAGTGGTGGTTTTGTGGGTTGTTATTAGTTATTTAACAAAAAATAATCAAAAATAAAATGCATTCACTAATGAATTAGTGATGAAAGAATGTTAATCAATTAATTCACTTTTAGTCCCCATAACAAAAAACAACAAAAAGATATAATGAAATGGAGAGGAAAGGAGAGAAAGGGAGAAAGAAAAGTTGAAGAAGGAGGAGGAAAGACAGGAAAAGCAAGAAACAGATTTAGATCTTTTCCAAGGGAAAAAAATTGCTAAGTAAATTAAAAACACATGATGAAGAAATTGCTTCCATGAAACAAGATCACTGGGCAGCAACAAGAAAGCTTTGGGAGGAGATGGTGAGATAATAGAAAGAAATGAAATGTGAGATAGCAAAGCTCAGGAACTATGAGGGAAAAAATAGAAGGAATAGACTTAGAAGAGAAATAGGGAAGTGTAGACAGTACAGACTATTGAAAACAAATATGCCATGTTTTGTATTTTATTGTAGTCATCTTTTATTTATATTTCTTCCTCTTCTCCACCTTTGTTTCTCCTTTTATATCTTCTTGTTGATTGTAAGGGAGCTCTGTTGAAAACACAGTATAGTGTAAAATATGAAATGGTAATGAAAAAAAAGAGAAAGGATCAGAGAGAAAAGGATAAATATTGAGGACAGGCAAAAAAAGATTTTGCAGATCCCAATGGAGAAAAACAAATTAATGGATCAGACAAAATATTTATAAATCAGTTTCTTGAAACAAAAGGCCTTTGAATCTACATAGGTACATATCATGTCCCAGGGGAAAATGAGCCAGGAAAGGCAACATAGAGCTATAAACAAGTAAGAGTGATGATCTACAAAGATGAAGGAGGAAAACTTTGAGGAATGAAGCAAAGTATAATTACCTCTAAGTGAGGAAAATGTCAGGTTGTTCTCAGACCTCTCCACAGTAAAAGTCAATGCTAAGGGAAAGTGAAGAAACTTCAGTAAAAATGTCAAAGAAAGAAAAAATAACCAAGGATTTTAGACTTCCCCAAACTGATGTTCAGTATAAGGGAGTATAATCTTGACATACTTAACATCAGATTCTTAAGGAGTGTTGTTCCCATGAGACTTCTAAAGGATTCTCAGGACAAATGGGAAGTGAAAATCAACATAAAAGCCCTGCTGATGAACACTGAATCTTTAAATAGATCCACTTAAAACCCTGAAATAAGAATGGAAATTAGGATGAGAGAAAAGAGTATTATATACTCTGATGGTATAGACAAATTACAACAAAAAATTAAGATTGAAAGGAGGAAGGAAAGAAGTTTAAATTATTTCTTCTCATTTAAAAAAAACTACTGGGTGGTATCAGAGTGACAAATCAATTAAGTATCAAATATATTTGAGATCACAAAGTTAAATAATAAGGAAGATAACAATTGATTAAAATCAAATGGTGGATGAGACAGACGGAAGAAGAAAAAAGGGAATTAAATGCAGTTAGAAATCAATAGAAACTAGGTAAATAAATTAATAATCACAGACTATAATTAAGTATATTGTCATATTAATAAGAACTGAACTCACTTATTTTTTTTAAAAAGGCTTTTAGATCAGATCACATATTAAGACCCAATTTTATGTTGTATGCAGGAACCACACCTAAAACAAATGAGTCATGAAGACTGAAAATAAAAGAATTGATAAACATATACCAGGCCAGTGAAAACAAGAGAAAGCAGAGGCTGTAACTTTTCTATCTAGCAAAATAAACTCATACCTGAAAGTATTAAATAAAAAGGGGTATATTTTAGTGCTAAAATGTATAATTCATAATAGTTATGAATATCTGTGCACCAAATAATATGGCATCAATATTTATATAGTTAAAAAGATAGCACAGGAAATATATGAAAAGTAGAAGAGATTTGCAGTGATAGATTTTAATTACTTTCATCATTTATGATAATTAAGTGGATATAACAAAGGAAATTAATTAGAACACCTGTAACTACATACACGCTCACATATATGAACACACAAACAATTACTCTATGTCTACATGCTTCTGTCACAGTAAAAGAGAACTAACCATATACCAGGCCATAAGAAAAATCTAAATAAATCTTAAAAAATGAAAACAGCACATAACATTCTGGATCCCAGTGTAATATGATAAAAAAATTATTTTAAAACCAGAAAATTGCCCTGGCTGTGGGTTCAGTAGATAGGTGCTGGCCTGTGAACCCAAAGGTCTCTGGTTCAATTCCCAGTTAGAGCACATAACCAGGTTGTAAGCCAGGTCTCCAGCCAGGTCCTTAGCTGGAGGCAAGTGAAAGGCAACCATACATTAATGTCTTTCTCCCTTTCTTTCTCCCTCTCTGCCCTTCTCTCTAAAAATAATGAATAAACTCTTTTAAAAAAAAATGTTAGAGCCCTGGCTGGTAGAACAGTGGGTAAGGTGCCGGCCTGCAAACCCAAAGGTTGCAGGTTCGATTCCCCAGCCAGGGCACATAACCAGGTTGCAAGCCAGGTCTCCAGTCATATCTGTGGCTGGAGGCAGGTAAAAAGCAACCATACATTGATGTCTCTCTCCCTTACCCTCTTTCTGAAAATAATGAAATAAAATCTTTAAAAAAAAAAAAATGTTAGAAAAAAACAAACCAGAAAATATTTTTTAAAAGGAGGAAAAAAAAGCAACGCAGAAAGCAAATTTTAAAAACCAACTTTATCTTAAAACTCTTGGATCAAGAGAATATCCAAACAGAAATTATAGAATAAATATATAGAAAAGAATGATAATGAAAATATTATACATATTAGGCCTATTGAATACAGCTAAAAACTCATGTTTTATGAGTTTTATACTCAGGATGACTAAGGGACACTGATGCATTTTATACTTTTCAACTTTGAATCAAATGAATGGCTTATATATTCAACAATTAAATTTCAAACTTGTTTTTTAAAGACATGAATATTTTTACACATTTGAATAAAGTTTTTCATAAAGTATTTTTGCTGATCAATGTTAATGAGGGGTTCTCCCTGTGTTTGTGGAGATCTTGATTGGTTCCATTGATTTTAGATATGCTCTGTTCTAGAGGCTGAATTCCTGCCCTTAATTTGCTCATGAGAAAATGAAGTAGTAGAAAATAACCAAGCTGACAGCAGTGGTGCTGGGTGGCACCCAGAGAGGCCAAGGGATGTCTCAACACAATCCAGTTCTTGTCATGGAACAAGGAATTTAAGAGCTCAACAGAAAGATTTAGCAAAGCACAATACATTTATTAAAGCAATAGTACACACTTGGTAGGTGAGAGCAGGTGACTGTGAAGAATGAGATGATAGATGTACTAGTGGGGTGAGGTGGTCTGGGAGGAAGGTCTTGATTAAACATGAGCAAGAGGCAGAGGATGGTTCTCTGCTTTAAAAAATATTTTAAAAATTGTTTAAATTTACTTTTAGAGAGAGGGATAGGGAGGGAGAAAGAGAGGGAGAGAAACATCAATGTGTGGTTGCCTCTCACATGCCCCCAGGTCGGGACCCAGCCCGCATCCCAGGCATGTGCCCTGACTAGGGATTGAACCAGTGACCCTTTGTTTCTCAGGGCTTCCCTCAATCCCCTCAGCCACATCAGCCAGAGCTACTTTTGGTGTTGCCTATGTGGCTCATCCTTGTGTCTCCACTCCAGTTAGCCATTGTTCTGTTGTTGTTGTTCTCTCATTTACAGGAAATTGGGGAGTGGGAAACAGGAAGCTCTTGTCTGTGCTTTTCCAACCTAGACCGAGAACCGGAATAGTAGAGCCGGAGGCCTTTGTTCCCTGGTTTAACTTTCCTGTCTTAGCAGGACTTTAGTCTTTTACCGTAGCCCCTTTGTCACTTACAATTTTGACTGGACCATGAAACCTGGGTAAGTTTTCTAGCTATCATGCTCAGTTCACGCTGCTACAAAAAGGAATTGTACACTAGGTGGCTTATAAGCAAAAGAAATGTCTATCTCACAGTTCTGGAGGCTGGAGTTGGAGATCATGGTGCCAGAATAGTTTCTGGTGAAGGCTCTCTCCCAGGTGGAATTGCAGACTGCTGACTTCTTGTATTTTCCTGTGGCTGAGAGTAGAAAGAGGAAGTAAATTTTTGTGACTCTTGTAAGGACACTAATTCCATTTAAGAGGGCTCCACCTTCATGACCTCTCATAAACTTCATTACTTCCTAAGGACCCTACCATCTAGTACTATCACTTGGGCAGTAGTGCTTTAATATGTAAATGTGGGGGAGACACAAACAATGTTCTATAACACTAGTGTTCTCCTTAAATATTGTTGCTATTTTTAAATTAGAATAATGAAATGTTTTCCTTAAGGCTTTCCAAAAGATTAAAATACATGACAAATATAAAATGGTTGATAGGATGTTACCATTAACTAGTAGATCTTACCTGCTAATGCACAGAAGGAGGAGTCAGGTTTCGTGCTGGGACATCAGGTTTTGGGAAGATTCATTTAAGAAACACTAACTAGACAACTATTGTGTAAGTAAGCACTATTCTAGGCCCTGAGGTACAATTATGAATAAAACAAAAGCTTGTGGAATACAATATCTCCATATAGGTGGCATCAATCAGCTTGCCATTCTTGGATTTTCACAGTGTTAGGCAGCACAATATGAAGAAGGGCCTCTCCCATGTTCCCAGTCATCTCTGTCCTTCTCAGAGAGAAGAGGTCAAGGGCACTGGTTCAGTTTCCAGTGGTGCTACTTCTGCCCATCAGGCACTGAAGTGTCATTTGTCCTCTTTCCTTTCTGGAATAGCTGACACTGATTTTGCTTGTCCTGAAAGCCAATTCAAGATAATGTAACTTTCGTTTCCCAAGGATATATTTTGAGAAAAAAATGTCCTCACCATAAAATAAATCTCACTTCTACAGTAACAAGTAGAAACAGAATTAAAGTGTGTCATTCTGGCCATTCAGTGGCTATGAAAAGAAACCCAGTTACTTGAAACAAAGTAGGGATCCATTTCAGTAATCAGTTGCAGGATGGCAAAGTACATTCTGTCATCCAGGAAAGCGTTATGATTGTATAGCTTGCCCAGCATGTTTTAATGTGTGCAATTTAAAATACCCTTACACTGAACCAAAGACAACAAATTGTGCCTTAGTCAATACTTCTTTCTTGAGACTCCTTGACGTTCGTTTGTTTTATTTAATGGACAAGGATAAATAAGTTGGGAAAGAAGATGCATTCCCTATTCAGGGAGCATCTGAATGGGGTCAGAAATAAAGCAAGCACCCAACTGTGTAACAAGTGTGCATTTTCAGCCTGTGCAGTAAAGGAGAAATTTCTGAACCACGATTTTGACACAGTCTCCTGTTTTTATGCACAAAAATTATTCAATTTATGTCTCACTAGATAACTTTAGGGATTATCAAATGAGAAGTTACTTAGATTCCCAGGACACTTCTGTAGAAGTTATTATTTAGGAGGAGCAAAGAGACAAATATGATGAGAAAACTTCTCCCTAAATCCTTAAATCCAACAATTTAAACTCAACACTTACAGAAGAGAGCTTTTTTTATATTTTTTATTTTTTTTAAAGAAGTGAGAAATGAAAATTCTGGCAGAGAAAGAAATGATTAGTCATAGCCATTTCCAATGGTTGTACTGCCAGCCCTTTTTCCTTAAGTAAATTACTCTGAGTTCTCTGTAAACAATTACAAAGATGCTTAACTTTGGTCAGAGTTTCCCTTCGCTGATTCAAATTTTGTCATTGAAATGACCTTGTCCACATAGAAATCAGCAATCTCCTACCACGGGGTGAGTTGTCTTTTACACTGCTCTAAATTAATCCAAGAGGGGAGGCTTTCTGAAGGACTTTGAATATACAGGAAGGTAGCATTTTTGTGAAGTAAAGCTTTTCTCCTCCCTGGTCATTTCAGGTTTATGCAATATCATTGGGTAACAAAATTATGTTGGTTTAACCAAATAAAATCTGCTACTGGCGCACTAAATGAACTAGATCATTTTACTCTGTTCTACATAGAAATTTACTCTTAAAATTAAAGGACATCAGAAGACCACATGATTTTTCATGTTTGACGGTTAATCAAGAACATTAAGCAAGAATACTTTGAATCTAAGGCAAGTAAGAAATGAGGAGTTAGGCAACATTTTGGGTAAAATAAGAGGTAATTACAAAATCTTGGTAATACGGTATCTTCAATCTAATGACCGAACTCCAGTTGTATTCCTATAAATCACATTTAAAAAGCCAAATCCAATTTGTATAGTTGGGGTGAAAGTGTTTCCCCTATTAGTGACCTAGAAATGTCTCCAATTAAAAGAACAAACAATAGTGCACTGGCTGGGTGGCTCAGGTAGTTGGAACGTTGTCCCATACACCAAGAAGTTGCAGGTTCGATTCTTGGTCAGAGCACATATCTTGGTTGCAGGTTCAATCCCCAGGCACATATGGGAGGCAACTAAACAATGTTTCTCTCTCATATTGATGTTTATCTCTCCCCCTTTCCTCTTTTTATAAAATCAATAAACATATCCTCAGGTGAGGATTAAAAATTAGAAATAAATAAATTAAATAATACACACTTGTGAATTAACATTTACAAAAAAGTAAGTTTTTTGACTGAATTCTGTTTCTTGCAGAAGCAGTTTTAATTCATTAGAGCAACATACCAAACAGACATCATGTTATTTTATGGAATAAGTTAACCAGATCTTTAAAGCTTTGCCTATAATAAAAATTAGATCCCAGAAACAAAAGATATTTATATTCTTGTAACCAGTTTCAAAAGTAGTTAATAACACAAAGATAATATTAAATATATTTATATTTATTTCTCAAAATATTGGTTTTTACTTTTTAAAGCTCTTCTGTACCAGCACAAATAAATGACTGCAAAAATCATTTCATACATTAAATAACAAAATTCCATTTTATTAAAAGTTAAAAAATAAAATGCTCTGCACATTCAGCAGTTTATAAAAACCTTATTTGTAAGGCCTGACAGTAATTAAATCTAAATAGTCTTTATAATAATTCTGAACACTTGTCTTAAGTATAAACAGCTTAAAAACAGGGTATAAATACTTTTAGATACATTTCTTCCATTTTCCTCACAACATAAAAGTGTCTTGCAGAGAAAGTAAAAATAAACTCCTTTTTATGCACACAGCATAAGTTTTTTGATGTTAGAGGAACTGTGGAAGTGGATATTAAATCAAAAACCATTTCTATGGACTTGCTGTAGGATGTGTTGCCTAGTAATTGCTAACAAATTTTTCCCAGGAAATTAAATGTGTCTCTTATATTAATAGTTTTTCAAAATCTTTAAGTTGAAGAACAAGAAGGTGAATCTGTTTTTATTTTTATTTTTTACTTTAATCTGAGAGCTTAAGTCGTGATATTTAACACATCAATAAAATGTTTCTTTAGCATAGGTTTATTGGTGCTCTTTCTAAAAATAGCCCTGGCTGATGGCTCAGTGGATAAGGAGCCAGCCTATGAACCCAAAGGTCACTGGTTCGATTCCCAGCCAGGACACATAACCAGGTTGCAAGCCAGGTCTCCAGCCAGGTCTGTGGCTGGAAGCAGGTGAATGGCAACTATACATTGATGTTTTCCTCCTTCCTTCCTCTCTCCGTGCCCTTCTCTCTGAAAATAATGAATAAAATCTTTAAAAATAAATAAATAAATAAAAGATCCCACCAATACCTCATCTGTTTGCTGAAAGGCTTTATAAATTTGGGCTTGAAGCAGCTTTAGCTTGTGTCAATTTACAGTGACTTGGAGCCTCAGTGCAGACAATCTTAGGGTATGGAGACCGCCAGATCCACCAGGGTGATGACTTTTGTGATTCACAAAGCCAACCTGTGCCTTTAAGGCTCCTACAAGGTCTGTCCCAAAAGTATCGGCCATGCAAACTTTTAATTAAATTGACACTGGCTCGATACTTTCGGGACAGACCTTGCACATCATTGCTTTTCTGTTTTGCTACTATACTATCCATGCTTTTTCAGTCAGTATAAAAATCAATACAAAACATTTCTATGGTACGTATTAGACTCATTTTTAAGAGATAGGTACCAAGACCGATTCTTAGGGAGAATCTTTAGAACTGTAACCAACATATTTACCATATTCTGTTGAAATCCATGTAAAGAATTTAATGTTTAAGAACAGTCAGTTTTTAAAAATATTGACATGATTGATCATTTTCCTTTTATCAGCCAATGAAAACATTCTGGGTACTCTTGGGGCTTTTTAATATTTTATTTTCTTAATTAAAATATATGATTTAGAAAATAGGATGATTTAAAACAAGCAAAAGAGTTAATTAGTAGGTTGTAAGGGATTAGGAATTGCAGCTATGGCAAACAATGTTGGGCAAGTGAATTGTTAAAGTGTTAGATCTCATACTAAGAAATACTATAAAAATATGTAACAAAATGGGAAATATTTGTGATGTACAATTAAGTGGTAAGACATATATTATACAATCCCAAGTTCTAAAAACTGGGGACACATAAACTAGAATATTGTGAATCATTATCTCTCTGTGATGGAACGTAGAGTAATTTTTATTTTCTCACTTATACTATACCTTATTTCCATTACTATGTATTGTTAAGAGTTATGTCTTAGTCCTGTTGCTTACTTGGATGAATTAGACAACCTATTTAACCTTTTTTGCATGTAAAATGGAAAAAGTAATATTTACCTTTAAGGGTTGTTGTGATGTCTCAATGAGATATATAGAAGTGCTTAGTAACATGTTTTACATATAGAAATACAAAAATAAATGCTAACTAGTATTATCATGTATTTTATTAAAAACAGATGATTACATCCACAAAATATTTACCATTTTAAAGCATCATCAAGTACACAGAATATTTTTAATCTAGGCGATATTCACAGATAAGAAAAACTACTTTAGTTCAGGAAAATTATATTTGTTTTTTAATTATTCTAAGCTGATTCTGTAAACCTATTATATAGATGTTTATATTATTTTAGAAGCAAGTATATTTATAAATATTATATAATGCTGAAATTACTATCTAAAATTTCTAATTTATCATTAGCATATTACAAAGCCAACTCTATGGAAGTTAAAAAGTAGTTGGTATAAAATTTTTTCAAATTTCTAAAACTTTAGACAAATCTCTATTTTAGATATGAAAATAATAATCTATATGCTATATAAATAATAAATAATTCATGAAACTAACCACCAACTATTTATGGCCTTACTGAAACTTATCAAAATAATAAAGTAGATATTCTGGTAAACCTATCTGAATGGTCAGAATTGTAGTTTCTGTGTGAGTTGATAATTTGAAAAGAGATTAAGGGACAGAACTGTAACTTTCAAATAGTGCAACCAGAATATATAGAAAGCTTATTATTTTTACAGTAGACTTAGCTACTTGGCCATCGGAAACAGGTTGGCCCATATGTGACTGAAGGATAAGATATAAATTTAAGTTCTCTGCTTTTGGTTGATGTTAGAATGGGGCCTCATAGAACTTAAACCAAACATGACCTTTATTACAGTCAGCACCCAGCTAGCTGTCTATTGCTCCTACCACCCATCATCCATTCATCTATTAACCTACTCTTTCTTTAAATGTTAGTTGAGCTATTTTAATGTGATATATATTTTGCCAATGTGATATACCTCTTTAAAATAAAAATGTGAACAAACAAACAAACAAAAAACCAAGGTCCCTGAGCTCAGGGTAGTTATCATCATCTGGAGGAACCATACAATAAATAGAGAAAATGAAAAGTAAAAGAAGTTAACAAGGTGATGCGAAGAAAAGAATAACCATTTGTTGAGTGTGGTCTGGCTAGAAGTTATTTCAGACAGAGGAGTGTGGGAATCTTTTCAGAGTTCTGACCTGAGGGAGGAGAGAGTCAGCTAGAAAGAGCTAGAGGAAAAGCCTTCCAGAGAGGGAAAACCACAAGGGCTTGGAGAGCAATCATGACATAATATTAAGTGAAACAGGAATGCAAAACTGATTTATTCATACAATTGGATATAGTCAAAAGAAATGTATTGGGATGATATGCATCAATATAGATAAATCTCAAAACTACAGTGAAAGGAAAAGCAAGATGTAAAATAACACTTTTCATGATACAATTTATGGAGATTTTTAAAAGCACCAAACAATGTATATATGTATATACTGTATGTGTGTGTGTGTATATATATATGCACACATTCACTCGTATGTATGTACATATGTAAGCCATAAATACATAATAATACATTTATGTACATAAATACATATGAGGTCTGTCCCAAAATTATCAGCTTTGCAAACTTTTAAAATTATATTGACATTGGCTTGATACTTTCTGGATAGACCATATATATGTATTTATGCTTCTTTATACTATACAAGGTCTGTTGAGAAAATATCGAGTCAATGTTAATGTAATTAAAATAGTTTGCACAGCCTATACTTTTGGGATAGACCTTGTATAATAATGATATATAGCAATTCCAGGATTTGACTTACTTTTGGGGAGTAAAAGGGAAAAATGGAGAGTAGGACATGTGTTATTGCATTTATTAATAGTTCATTTCTTTTTACTGATGAATAGTATTCCAGTGTATGGATATACCACAATTTGTTTATTCATTTAGCTTTTGATGGACACTTAGATTTTTGGCAATTACAATAAAACCGCTATAAATATTTATGTGCAAACTTTTCTGAAGACATATTTTTTCCCTTCAGTAAATACAATCTATTTTTAAATGTCCATAGTAGAAAATCTTTTATTTCCCTTGAGATTATTCTGTGATATTTGAGTTCCCATGATGAAAATGCTTTCCATTAAATTAAACCTAAATTTCCATTTTCTCAAATTATTCAGTTTCCTCAAATTAAATTTTTTCTTTCACCATTCATTTTTGTTCTTGACAAATCTATTGGCTATCATAATGCCTTTAGTCACCAGTTTGTTAAACAAACTTCATTTTCAGGACTCTTGATTTTTTCTTGGATGAGTTAGTCCTTTCAGTTTTTTAATCTCATGGTTATTCTGAGTTTCTGATATCTAGTTTACTCTAGTTCTAGGTGACATATCAATTGAAATATCCAGAAACATAAAAACTGAGTGAAGAGTGCAGTTTTAATGCTTTTTTTTTTAACTCTACATTTAATTCAATTTTATTCAATTCTCTTCAAAACAAGCATTACCAATAGGTTTTCAGGTGACTGGCATTGATAGTACCAAGACTAATAATGTAGAATGATAGAGTAGTAGCAAGAGCTTTGATTTGGACAAATCTGGGATTGAACTTTGGCTCAGTCCTTTCTAGTCTTTGAGGTCTTGGGCAAAACCTATGTGTGTCTAAGCCTTGTTTTTTTCCCCATCTGTAAATAGAGAAAAAATAGTACCTCTTTTATTCCATTGTTGGCAGAGTTAATGAAATAATGTAGGTGGGATGTTTCATATTTCATCTTATATCCCACAAACCCATTCTCACCCAAAGATAAATCAAGTGGGACCCCCCAAAATGGAATTGTCTTCTGGAGGGCGCAGTACAGGCTTCCCCAACTAGGTGAGTGTTTTAGGAACCCATCTATATCAATTTGCCTGCTGGCATAGTTTTGAGAGACTGCATTCAGCTTCAGTGAATTTTTTTTTGAAGACTCTTTTAATGTTTTTGCACATTTCATTATGGGTGAGTTTTGAGCCCACCTGCCTACACTGCGCTGAGTATTCAGCAGTTTTTGACTAAAACAGCAGGATCCCGGTACTTTACCCTCTACCCAATCTCACCACAAGAGACATTTTTTTGTTGTTGCCCCAAATTATAGGGGTCCTCAAAGGGAAATGTTTTGCTGATGTAGGAGAGGTGGAACAAACAAATGGCAGAAGTGCTAAAAAGCATCAAAATCAATGAGTTCAAAAACTGTCTTAATAGGTGTATTGCATCAAATGGAGAGTACTCTGAAGGTAATTAAGTTTAAACATGTAGGAATGAAAATAATTTTTAAAAAATAAATTCCATTTTTTTGGGTCCCCATCATAGCTTGTCATCATGTCTATGAAGCAGTACAAACCAATTAGGATCTTTGATAGATTCTCTCTGGACTTTCCATCTGGTTTACCATGCCAAAAACATCCTTTGGCTAGATAAGGGAAGGCTCTTGCAAATATGGATCCCTAAGGACTGAGGTGGCTTTTCAGGCTGTAGGTACAATCACATACATGATCCTTTTCAATGTTCATTGACATCACATGCCCCTCCATTTATATTCATCTTTTTTGTTTGTAGTTGCTTAATAAAGAACTTTGATGGTAATGAAATTTGTTGAAAGCCAACCACTCACTGACGAGCATTAATTTACTTACACACCTGGAAGCTATTAGGATTTTAGGGAGTCAGTGAATAAGTACCCTCTTTCCCAACCAAAGTGGGACACATTCGAGCTAAGTACAGGAGTCAGAGCATGTACTCAAAATATCACTTGTTTTGGTACATCGACAAAACTGATTGTAGAATATGCTTTTAAGTCTACAGGGAAATGGGCATGTTAATCTTTATTCTAAGATTAATTTAGTCCCTACCCCTAGCCCTGGCAAGCTGGACGATGCCAGGTTGCTTCACAGGAACAGACTTCTGAGCATACAGATGGAGTAGTACGGAACATACTCTCCCCTGCCTCCCAGTGTCAGGAGAAACAGTTCCCACAGAGCTTGCTGAGCTCTGGGGTTCAGTTTTGTAATTCCCTATTCATATATTTGTATTCCTCCGACTCCTGGGGAAGGAGTGAATACCAGGTGGAGAAAAGAACTAACTGTTAGTCTAGGTGGCATCCTTCTGCATGGAAACACAAGCCTGGAATAAATAATTAAAAAAAAATTTTTTTTGCCAATAATTTTCCTAGTTCATGATGTGTCAGAATCAGGGAATGATAAGTGTCGATCATATGAGGTGGTTGCCTGAATCTATTTCCCTCATTTTCTTTTCCCCTCAGCTCAAAGTAGAGTACTCAACACCAAAAGGTGTGAGTTACTGCAAGTGATCTGATTCCTGGATAAAGAGGATTTGGCAAAGACTAGAGAGATAATGGAATTTTCCTTGGTTGTCCTGCCAGGAGGGAAAGGGCTAATCTTAAGAAAACATTCTTTTGCTTTCAAGGCTTTCCCTTGGTGTTGGAGGGGACCTCTCATTTTTAGATTCATCGAGAACTTCCAAGAAAGAGCATGTTTCTTTTGCCTCTGTACGTGAAGATAGCATTTCTGGTTCACACAACTCCTTAAAAAAGGAAACAAGAAGATAGAAAGGTTTAAAACCTGCCAATTTCAATGTTTGAAGCCTTCATGTAGTTTGCTCTGCTAAAGGAGCTGATGTCAATAGACTGCAAACTGGAGATCCTTGTCTGTTAAGAAACTGCCTGTGTTGAGACATCTGACCTTAGCTTTCTCTTAATCATGTTCTAGCCCTGATATTCTAACAGGAAGTTTTTATTCAGAAAAAGTGCTTTACGAAACAGGAAAAGAATCAGTGTTTTGATTAAGGGTTGCTTGGAATTTTCCTTTGTGAAGCTATGATCCTTAAGTTTGGAGATTTTGGTTTGTATCATGAAGGATAAATATGTGCATTATTTTTATCTTCTGAGGATCAAATGAGAAAAATATGATGTACTGTGATACATCAATTTGTATCAAAATTTAAAGAATAGAAGTGTCAAACAGATGTTAAATTCCAATTCATGCAATCTGTATTACATGTTATCTAGGCAGAGAAAAAACATGATTGTTTTTAATTAAAAAGCATTTACTCCTTCCAATCTTCTTGTATAATGATTGAAATAATGCAAAGGTAAATTGGATTACCTCTACTAATTTCCTAAATCATGTTTAATAAATGAACGTGATTTTCATGTTTGTGATAACCACCTTTAGGGATCAAAAGAGTACCACCTTTTTTTCCCAAATGCCATTCATTATCATGATCCTGCTTGGGGTTTCTGCCTCTCTCTTGCTCACAATACAGGCACATTTACAACAACACAAATATACGTAAATTGTTGCCAAGAGTGGCTTTAATTTTATTTATACCTACCAAAGTATTCTCCATTTTGTTTCTATGTTAAACAGTCTCAACCCTGGCTCATGAAATTTGTACAAACACAAAGAAGCTCTGTACTATGTTTCCTAATGTCACATGATGCTTTTGCTTAAGATGAAAAAAGTCACAACTTGATGTATAGTGTTAGTTCACTCATCAATTAAATAAACTGCATCTAAAATGCTTTAGTATGTTCTAATTGCTCACTTATAAACAGTCTTTGCAAAAGCGATATTTTAGATGACAGGCATTAATGACTTACTAGAAGAAAAAAAAAAGTATTCTAATCCTTTTTTCATGATTCAAAAACAAACTGATCTTAGGTTTTCCCCAGAAAGAGAAATATGATCTGTTTTAATGTTTTCTTGTACTTACTAATTGTTTTAACTACAGGAAAACATTGATTTGGAGAATTCAGTTACTTATGTCATGGGTACTTCCCCAGGCCAATTAAGCCTGGGAATTTAGTTGGGATACAAAATAATCAGAAGCCTTTTTTTCCCCCCCTTTGGTGGTGCCCCATCTTCTCTAGGGTCTTGGTTGCTTCTAGCTACCAGATGATCCTAATTAGTCTTGGCTCCCAGCTCAAACCCAGTGAGACCACATGTTATAATCCCAACAGCCTCCTAAACTGTATGGCTGTTAAAGAGAGTCCCCTGCTGCTGAGAGGCTTCTTCCTTTTCACTTCTACCACTGGCATTCTTGCTCTGGCCTGATCAAGAGGGCTCTTTATTTTTACCCAATGGGAAGGGATACAATGACTGCCTGAGCAAGGATGTAGTAGATATCTTTAAGAGTTTTATTGGGAGTTAGATATTAATTTTAAGATCTGACCACAAAATTATGAAAAGAGATGAGTCACTTGTTAACAGCATGTCTCAGTTCATGCCAAGACATCATGGTTGGTTGCTATTTGCTATCCCATAAGAGGCAGGGACTGGATGAAAACAATACTTTTGTGAGGCTTTGGGACTGCTGCATCTCTGACAAGGTAGAAATATTTTATCTGGTCATTAATCCTAGATTCATGCCACTATTTATCAGAAATAGGTAGGCAAACAGGAAACATTCTGCTTTACTTTTCAGCTGGTACAAATAACTAGTACTTAAAAATATTAACCTAAGAGATGTTGAATTGCATTTTATTAGGGGAGAAGCTTTTCCTGATGTTGTAGTGAATTCACTGTAAACACCTCTCATGAAGGCATAATGATAAAGGGTTGAACCCTCAGTGACTTCCTGTTAATGTACACTCCAATTTACTCAGTTGTTTCTCAAGTATGAATCCTTTGTCACATCATTTCTGCTACCTAAACTTTAGACTTAGTGCATAAGAGATCCTTGTCATGGCAAATTATTTTCTATGGTGAACAATACTCACTCTATTATGGTTTAAGAGGATTGGTGTCCTGGGATATACTTCAGATACAACATGGAAAGAAATCAATATGCAGGGGTGGGCAAGATTAGGTTTGCAGTGGTTCCTATGGAAAAAGACATACAGGTAATAATGATTACAATAGCTTTATTAACTCATTCATGTACTCACAACTATAAACCTACAAACCTACTTTTGCCCACCCCTGTATTTGTTTTATTTTCTGATTCATAACCCATCATTTTATTTATAAATTGTGGTGTAATTGACATATAACTTGATATTCATTTCAGGCGTACAACATCAGGATTCGATACAGATATAAACTGAGAAATGATTACCACAATAAAGAGGAATACTCTACCACATTATTGCCTCTTTGCCTCTCGGGCAATTAAGGCCCAAGGATGGAGCCAAGACACCCTCCTAACCTTTCACCTCACCTCGGCAAGGGCGTTCCTTCTCTTCTTACAGCATATAGAGGAGGTCGCTGGAGAAGCTCACTTGCTAAACTGGCATGAGTCTGAGAAGCATCCTCAAGCAAAGCAGGTCCACTTTCCTTCTTACCAGTGCTGGCCCCCAGGAACATCCTGATAACTGCTCATTTCTTCTCCGCTTTATCCAAAACACATGCCCAGGGTGCAGGCAATTTTCACATGAGCCTACTTCTCTTGGGGGCCAGAAAGGTATTTACTCCAGAGGAATTCCCTGACAGACATGTCACCGATTCTGTAAAGAAGACTCATGTTTTCCTCATGTTCTTGAGAAACAGGAAGGCTGCATTTACTACAGTATGCTAGCAGTGAGGACTGTCTGACGGTTGGAAATGCTGTCCCTACTTTTAGCAGAAATTTCAGCAGCAGCTCATTTATCCCCACACTATCCACAGCTCACAGAACTCACAGTTGAACAGAGAGATGGTAGTTGAGCTGTGTTTATATGAGTATGTTAGTTCTTAGGCACGCTAACCAAACTGCAGAAAAATAGCCTTAGGAGATGGATAATGCAAACTCCTGGAGTTGAGTGTTAAATAATTAAATTCAGGCATCATCCCATGTTATATTTTAGTTACAAGTATGAAATGTTCAGATGGTTTCATTACATTTTCTGGTCTTATTAAACTTATTTATTTAAGCATCAATGATTTACTTCAGTCTCAATTTTCTTCAGTTTATAGTTTTGTGTTACCCTTGTTAGTGCTACTACAAATAATTAAAGCAAACATTTATTGCAGTCTCACTATGCACTCAGCTAAACTCTTTATGTGCATCAGCACTTCATTCTCTCAATAACTTTACCAGGTAGTTACCATCATAATTCTTATTTCATAGGTGTAAACTCTGCATCTCAGAGAAGTTAAGCAAATATGGTGAAACATCTATGAAGAAGTAAAACAAAAATTTAGATTTAAATGTATCTGACCAACTCCATAATCTGAGCTCTTAACCATTAGATGGTATCTGCATTTTAAAAAGCATAAAAGTATTTATTAATATGTACGTATGTAAGTATATAAGTAATAACATTTCTTATCACCTTGATTCCAGGATCTCTGCTTAATTGGTTTGTGAATAGTTGCTATATTTGCCACTCAGTAAATTTAAATAGCAATTATTTGTTTTTAATAGGTAAATTTTCATACTAACTGTATGCAAAAATCAAGATTTTATAGGATAAAAAGATATTAATTTTTACTCAATGTTTAGTCTTTATTTTTTTGCTACTAGTAATAGATAAAATATTAGGCACACTATTAAAGAAAGTTGCACACTTAGTTCTTTGAAGACTTGCATTGTATCTTTTTTTCTTTTTCCTATCCCTTCACATTGATTTGGTAACCTTATCTAAATATTTTTAATTGCACATATTTAAAAAATTAGCATATGCCCTTAGCTATGTCCCAATTCTTAGCACTCTGCCTTGCACAGTTAATGAGCCACAAATACTTGTTGCTTTGTATTGATGCATAATCTAAACATGAAATTAAATTTTTCTACCAAATGTGCAAATAGACAAAAATAAAATCTTTTTTTGAAAAATATTTATTTAAATACACTTACTTGTTTATAGCATATTCCTATGAGCGGTTTAGGGAACTGTCCTTAAAATGTAAAGACAGTAACCAATTTTAGTTACTTTGCCTCTATGCTTCAATCAATGCATATGCAGTACAATTTCAGGATAGTCCATGTATACATCTGCTTAAGTGAAACTTATATGAATATGCCTAAAGTTATATTTATTTGAATTTACTTGAAATTAACAGTGAGCTCTACTTAGTATAGAGATCAAACATTTGGATACTCTTACTTTTCTGTCACATACATATGCCATTTTTGATCTGCACATACCATTTTTTCCCTTAGCTAAAACCAGAAATGCAAAAGGCAAAAATACCGTGAGAACAGTGGTTTTCTTGTGGTATTTCCAGCTCGTTGGAAGTAGAGTATACTGGAAATCACTGGAGACAGGCTTTTCCCAAGGGACTCTAAGTTCAGCAACGCTAATCCAAGACATTTGGTTTATTTAAAGCAATCTTTTTAGGCCCATCTATCACTAGTCTCAAGACCCTGAACAAAACCTTTAGCAGTCCAAGCAATTATACAGGCATTCTGGCTGTCTCCCCCCTCTATGTGGAATTATTGTCCAAATACAAACATTTTCCTTTCAACAAATATGTAATGGGTTTTCATAACTCTGAAAGATGGGGTCTCCAAGTGTAGGTTCTCTTTTCATGTCCTGTGTGGAGGTTTAGACCATTTCCTGAGGGCAGAATGGAAGATGGACTCCCTTTCAAACCATCAGTGTTTTAATTTCTTCCTCTTTCAATCTAGTTGTTCTGACATGACTTGACCATTGCCAACTCTAGGGTGGGGCATGCAAAATACTTTAAACCACCAGGGATATGAGGAGTACATTTGGGATTTCTCAGTCACCAAGATTTCTTTCAGTTGTTTAAAAATGTATTGTTTTTTTTTTTTTTTCCTTTTGGCCAAAGAGAAGCAACTGAAGGCCAAAAATATGTAGACAGTAAAAAGAAAATTAAATCTGTTTCAGTAAACATTTCCCAAGCACCTAGTCTGTGGTAGGTTTTGTGGATTCTAAAATAAATGGCAAAAGTGGGTACTATTTATGAAAGCTGATTGTTTGCCAGGAGGTCTTCTAAGCCCTGTAGATGTATTATCCAATGGAAGCCTAAACGCAACCTTTAAGGTGAGCTCTGGTGTTAGAATACTACTTCACAGGGAACATTAGGGTCTAGAGACGTCAGTTAACTTGCTTCAAGTAGAGCTGGGATTCAAACCCAGGTAGATTACTTCAAAAATTATGCTTTTAATCCTATACTCTCTCAAAACAGTGACATTTTAAGGTGGGACACAGATGTGCAAACTAATAGCACAGTATAATGTGATATGAACAATAATGAAAGTATAATTGAGATATAAAGTAACACTGAAGGCAAGGAGGCTTAAAAGAAGAAGTGACATTTGAGTGCAGATGGAAATGCAGAAATGCATAAAACAGCGTCAGAGGGGAGAGAGAATGGGGAAACTCCTTCAATGAGAGAAAAACACATGCAATACATAGATATATGAAATAGTACTGTGATGTAAAACTACAAATGATGTGACATTTCTGAAACATATGGTGACAATGTGGAGCGAGGTGGCAAGAGGTAAGTCAAGAGATACAGACAAGTGCCAATTCACAGGGGACTTCATATGACATGGTAAAGGGTCTATATTTTATCCCGTAAATCAGTATTTCTCAAAAGTTCCCCTTCAGTAGTTCAAAGCCCTCATCTGGGAAAAATTTTGAAGTCTATAATTTTGTTGAAAATATATGCAAATTTGTTTCCAATTGCATAATACAATCATGCTTATTTTAATATGTGAATTGTTTTAAATGATTTCTCACTCAAGAATATCAATGTTTTAGAATGATTTACATAACTTATGTGGTAAACTACCCAGTATTTGACAAGTTAAGTGGAAGATGTTGGTAGGGCAGGAGGCAAAGCAATATTACTTATATTTGCCTCTTTTAATAATTTTGAAGGGCTAGAGAGAGAAGAGGAAAATATCCAGACTGCACTAGAATCGATGAGGGCCACACCAAGGCAATGACAGTGGTGAGGGAAGGAAGTGATTTTAGACACATGGAGAAGGACAGTTAATTAGTCTTCAAATAAATGCAATGAATAGTGGAGAGGATCAAGGTGAGGCTGCATGTCAATCAATGATAAGGTTATTGTGTTCACTGAGATGGAGAATATAGAACAAGGAAAGACTTTGCAACAATTTTTAAGAACTTCATTATAAGAAAACCCCAGTCCTGGGTGGTGAGGCTCAGTGGATAGGTGCTGGCCTACAAACCCAAAGGTCGCTGGTTCAATTCCCAGCTGGGGCACATAACCAGGTTGCAAGCCAGGGTTCCAGCCAGGTCCATAGCTGGAGACAGGTGAAAGGAAACTGTATGCTGATGCTTCTCTGCTTCTCTCCCTTTCTTCCTCCCTTCCTGCCCTTCTCTCTGAAAATAATGAATAAAATCTCTTTAAAAAATAAATAAAATCTTAAAAATAAACCAAAAAGAAAATCTCAAAACAGAGACCCTAATTCCATGACTAATAAGGACATGAAATTCCCAACATTTTCACTTTCAACAAAATTTCATTATTATTCTTGATTTTCTTTCATAGTTTTTAAAGGTCTTTCCCCCTAGAATTTGAAAATAATAGATTTGTATTATAAACAAAATTTATAAAATTCATGTAGGTTATTTAAAATAACAGAAATTAATAAATATTGGTGAGGATGTGGAGAAGTAGGAACTCTTGTGCATTGTTGGTAGAAATGTAAAATGGTGCAGCCTATATGGAAAACAGTATGGGGGTTCCTAAAAATATATATATATATATATTTATTTATATGTATAAATAAATATATATACATACATATATATATATATATATATATATATATATATATATATATATATACCATTATTTACCATATGATCCAGAAATTCTACTTCTGGGTGTATACCCAAAAGATTTAAAAGTGGGAGCTTACATACACGGTTATACACCATGTTCACAGCAGCATTATTCACAATAGCAAAAGGATGTAAGCAACATGAGTGTCCACCAACAGATGAATGGCTAAATATAATGTGATATTTACATACCTAGAAATATTATTCAGCCTTAAACAGGCTTAAGACTTTAAAAGTTTTAAAAAGTAACTTGCTTATTTCATTTTTAAAAGTGTTCTGGTATAAGAAGCTATGATAAAACAAAAAACAGTCAATTTTCCTCAAATTATTTTTATGTGCCAATTACTCATTAGTTAATGATGTTTCTCTATCATGGATAAGCTTCATATTTATACAAGGTGGTGTTAGGACCATGTCTTCTGTCATCTGAACTTGTATGAATGGAGAAGCTATGTTGAATTTGAATGAAGTAGATTACACTGAGTCCAAGAGGCACACCTCTGGCAGTGTGGACTTGGAGAAGTCATTTAATCTTCACTAGCCTTGCTTTCTCTATATATAAAATAAAAACATAAGCCAGGCCTGGATATGGAAGCCTGGCAATGTACCTTGAATATGATTGGTGCTTAGTTAATAGTAGCTATTATACTGTATATATGCCAAATCCAGTACAAATTTGTCTTGATTCCATTGTAATATATTTGGTTCCTACAACTTTTAAGCACTTTACTATAGAGAACTATCAACACCGAACTATATAGTTTACAGAGTTCTTTCTCATGTTATTGATTTCCTTTTGATCTACACAATAACTCCACGATACAAGATATTTTTTCTTCCCTATGGAGATGAGGAAACTCTTAAAGGTCACAAAAGTTTTAAGGAAAAGCCTTAGGGCTTTAGCTAAAAGCATCTGACTTCCAAACTGAGTGCTTTTTTCTGATTTATCATGCTGCCTTTGGGAACAGAACCTTTTGTATCATATAGCTGTGTAAAGTATGCACAGTCTTTTTATTTAGAAAAGTGTATATTTATATTTGAAGCATGAAAATAATCTGTCTGATGCTTCTAAGGCAGTTTACATGTCCATAACTGAAATATTTCTATCTCCTAAAGTATGAACAGGAGAGATTAAAGAGACCACTGGAATAATGTATATAGTGTAGCAGGTGCTTAAGGTATCCATTGGTAAAGTTTCAGGGGGATTAAGGGGTTTGACTGTGAAAGTGGTGTCAAAAATAATTATAACACCTGATTCAAGATAGACAAATAGACATTCTTCAGACTTCTCTCTGGGGGAGCTTTCTTGGCAGTCTCCTCTCATCACAAAAAGATGTTGCAAGAAGGAAACATTTTTTTGAGCAGCCAAATTGTACTGAAATTCCCAGAGGAGGAAAAGTGTATTTAAAGCTCTTCTTGGTTGTTAAGAAGTAACTAGAACACTTTGACTAAACACAAATTGGCTTTTTCCACCTTTTGTGCCCTGTTTCATCATGTTAATCTTTTTATTATAAATTGAATATTTCAATTAAATCACATGATAAACAAGTTTTGTTATATGTTTAAATCATTAATTATATAGAATTACAATTACACAAAAGTGCTATCCATTTTTGCTTTTATTATCCGGAATTAGCCATTTTCCATGTTGCAACTTATTGAGGAAATTCAATCATCAACTTACAATATCACATTCAAAGTAAAAATTGAAGTCAAAGTCTTATAAACCTCTTTGGAAGCCATGGCATGCAACTTGGAAATAAGTTTCCATTTATTTTGCAAATTCTGAAAACCTGAATGAATTTCAGTTTAGCTCCCAAAGAAACCTAATTTACAGAGAAAGAGCTGATAAAAATCATCACATAAATGAGATTTAAGGTGTCTGTAACTACATTAAACTGTAAAGCTGTTATTCCTTAACCTGCCCAGAATATATTGATTTACATAGCCATGTAATTTATTTAATGGAGAGGACAGTTTTTTTTTTTTTTTTTTTTTTTTTTGCTTTTGTGTTTGCTTCCCAGCTTTCATTCATTCTTTATTGGTTGTTGTTTCTTTTTTTGTTTCTAGTAACTCTATTACTTTGTAAAGAACTGGTCCCTATGCTTCACATGGCTTTTGATTTCTGGCTCCAGGATGAACATATTATTCAAGCCCCGTCAGAGCATCTTGTTCTCCTTGGCCCAAGTGATCACTTCAAGAATGGGCATAAGCCTCAATCAGAGTTAAAGGAATTCAGTGAGGATTTTGCTGGGATGGGCCATCAGAGCGAGAAAGGCACTCTTCCACTGAGCTTGAGAGAATGCAGGCCTTGCGCGTTGGGCAGCCATGTTTGCCACCAGGAGCATTCTGAGGGTAAAGCCAACATGGAAAAGGCAGATCCGAGGACTAGAAAGTAACTGGGTCCTGGTGGCCTCATCTGAAACCTGGGATCAAGTAGGTAGGCAAGCTCACCCAACTCTTGGACACTAAACTTCTACTTGCTAAGCACCTATTAAGACTTCTTTCAAAGATCTTATAGTATAAAAGATACTACAAATTGGCAAATATAAATTAGCATGATAAATATTAGGTCAAAAGCAAGATGCTATTGGGGAAATTAGGAATGTTTTGGGCAGTCAAACGGGAAATTCAATAGCAGGTGATCCATTCTGGTTGAATCCTAAATGAAGAGTGAGAAGTAGCAGTAATTGGGAGGAAGAGAAAGGTGACTGGATGAAGGAATGGCTGAGAATTGTCCGCACTAAGAAAATAGCTCATGCAAAATGCTAGAGGTCAGAGCACAAACTGTCAAGTAACATTGAGTAATTCACTATGGCAGGACCATAAATTTAAGAAGTAGAGAAAGAGTTTTGGAGTTACGAGAAATCAAGCTGGTGGAATAAACAGGGGCAGAGGAAGAAGATCCTTATACACCATGCTTTTAAATGAAGACCCTGTGTTTTAAAAATATGACTCATAGCATATGGAGAAGTAGTTTGTGGGGCTTTTAAACCAAAGATAATTGAACTTGTTAAGGGAGAGATGATGGTCATATGATCTGATATAGCAGTTCTATGAATGGAAAGAATTATATGGATTTCAAACAGACTTTGAATAAATGAAAAACCAGGTCCTCTGATTGACTAGAGGTGTAAGAAACCCAGGATGTGTTAGAAGAAATTTAAAATATTCAACAAAAGTTTGGTAGTTAAATTCTCCTCCAGTACTAAAGTTCTGCTCTCTGTGAAAGGCCTGCTCCTTTTTTTGTGACTGTTCACAATATGTCATATCACTAGCCACCCATCTATTCAAGTCTCATCTCATTAAATTATTTGCCTTTCTTGTCTTGTAGGTGCATGTGTTACTATTTTCTGGTTGTTACTGTTGTGGAAATAATCCTGATCATGAAAGTCCCCTCTGTACAGATACAGAAAAGAAAGAGAGAACACACATATTATTGGGAAACTATTAACAGATTTATTTGCATTAAGGTAGTATGAAAGTAGCTACAAAGTCTGGGAAGAATTTCATACAAATTTACACAGTAAGTAAAAGAAAGAACATATACTTCCTGTGGCCTCAAGAGACAAATAATGCACCTGTGATTGCTACCTCTTGAAAGACTCGTGTTCGTTTTCAAAATAATGTGTTTATAAAGTCAAGGGTCAGAAGGCCTGTGAGGTTACACTGTAAAATCAAAATGTCACTCCTTCTCTTAAATCTAATACTGTTTTTAAGGAGACAGACACTCTAAGAAGGGCAAAGAGGTAGCCACTTCTCTTTTCTTTATTAAATAACATATGTTTCATCACTTCACTCTTACATCACCAACCTCTCTCTGTTACATCCCAGCTGTTTCAGCCTACCTATGTTTTTTTTTAATCCACTGAATGTAATACCTGACATTAACTTTGATATTATATAACCAAAATATAGGGGTAAAGGGCATAGAAGACCTTAAGTCCCTGACAAGTTGAGAGAATTCCAAATCCCCACTCAAGTTGTTGGATGACTTACTAAATATCAGAAGTTCTACCGTACTTGTTAACTGTGTGCTTCCACATGTGTTCAACCAAGAAACAACATTTAATTCACTCTGGAGGGGGCAGGGCCAGCTTCTGTGATACCAGGCAACAAACACTGGTTTTTCACTCTCTTCTCTTCTCCTGTTTCCTAGTGTCTCAGTCTCTTAATAAACTGCTGTGATGGCCATGTCCTAGGCAGAAGAAAGTAGGATAAGACAGAAGAAGACTTAATGTTGTTCTCCTCTGGTAGATTTTACAAATACCTTTCAAGGATGTGGATCAGAAATAAAGGTGGACAAAAGTGCATCCAACTCAGGTATATACATATTCTTCCTCAGGTCAACGAGTCCGTTCACATTCAGTTATGTAAGGAAGTGCAAGTTTTCTGCCACCTCTAGTGTCCATTGGTTTCTGGCTTCTACCTGATGGCACCCTTTTGGAGAATCCCAAAGGGTATTTGAGCGACCATGGCTGTCACTTGGGGGTCATGCTTGGTTGAATACCCCTGGTTGGTTCTTGAGAGGAGAAAGTCCTGGCATTTAGATATTGGCAAAGGTGGGCTAAGGCAACACATTTATAAGTAAAGACTTGTACTGATGACATCATAGGAAGATGGCAGAAGGAATTTTATTTGACATTCCATAAAAATGTTTCTAAAGTGTCTTTAAGCATTCTTGATCTTTATTCAGCCTTTTGCCTATGTAATATCTGTCACATTTCTCATTTCTCTCCTTGTCTTTCTTTCCATGCTTTCATCTTCTCTCTCCCAGCTCCCTTTGACCATGCACTTCAGTCTTCTCTCCTTTTTTCCTCTGGGTCCATCTATCTTCCTTTTTTTAAATTTATTCCTCTTTTGTCTTATCCAAAATGTATCTTCTTTCAGGTAACTGTAACTCTTTATTTTATTTCAGTTTTAACTTCCAAAATTTAAAGATAATCTCTTTCATTGATGTCAGCTGGAAGAAAGAGGTAAATATTTTATTAGTCATTTTTAGGAACTTCCTGAAGGACCTATATGGCCTTCAACATCAACAGAAAAATATCAGTTGACAGTTTATACTGCCAGATTCAATGATCTTCTTGCCTCAAGATTTTTATTTTGCTTTGTCCACCAATTCTAAATTATTATATCATGATCCATACCCAATCCTACCAAGCCCTTGCATTGAAAGACCCACCTTAAACCAAACTTCATAATGTCAATCAACATCTAACTTTAGTCTTGAGGACAAAGGCTCTAAGTTTTGTCTCAGGTTTGTCTTATCAACAGGCTTCTTTGCTGACATTTTGGGGGGTCAGCATTCAACACTTGCAAGGTTAAGAATAAGAAAAAGTACATTGAAGCTACCAAGTCACCTTGAGAATATTAAAAATGTGAATTCCTGGGGTAATGCCGGGGATTTGAATTTTTAAGCACCCAGGACTGATTCCAATATGAATGTGCTAAGCAGTACATCTAAGAAAACATTGGGTCAAAGTAGACATAAAAAAATAAAAGCACCAGTCATTTCCTAAATAAGATGTATGTATTTCCAAAGTAATTATACTCAAAAATCTCTTATTTCAGTATAGAATATTAATTTTGGAATATTTGCTTTTTCACTTTTCTTTGGGAACCTTCAGACACCTCCTGTAATCACTTAGAGCTCTGTACATCATTAAAATTAAAAAAGCACCAGGATGTTAAAAATTATTATCTTAAGCATCTCAGATATATATGTTTTATATATAAAAAATCATTTGGACTTTACTTGATGAGAAAATACCAATGAAAACCAAACTGTATATTTTTTGAGCACTGATACTTGTTAATCTGGTAGTGTGCTTAAAAAAAAAATACATTGAAATTTTCTTTTAGCAAGTTGTTTTTTTTTTTTTTTTTTTTTGCTATCATTATGTGTTAATCAGGCAGTAGGAGGAACCCATCAATCACAAACTGCCCTAGGTTTGACTCTCAACTTGACTTTATTTTTATCTTCCAGACTCAGTTTCCTTATCTTTAAAGTGGGAGAAATAATCTCCCCTGGACTGTTGACAGGACCAAATAGGTGGCTTACAAACACAGTGGACATTCACAAATACATGGGCAGACAATCAGCATGGTTAATTTCATTTATTTTATTCTTACCTTGATTTCCCTTGTTTGAAAAGGAAAAATAGGCATGTGGTTTTCTTTTCCCCAAAACTAATAGGAATATGATATTAAGGTAAACTTATTTGTTGTTGAAATATTTATGCTATCCAACATCAGATGTTCAGTTTTAGTTGTTCCTGTTTGAGGGGCGTTGATTTTTCTTCGCAGTCATACTCTTTCCATAAAAATCTGTTTGGGTCTGTTTAACTTTTCTTCAACGTTCCTGCCCAAAATAACACTATTTGTTAATCTCGTTAATCCAAATTTATTTTATAGCTGTTTACTGAAAGTGGATTTTTGTTTATGAACTCTCAAAATGTCAAAGAAATAAGGTAATTTTGGCCATGTTCTGGATTCGTGTAAGTTTGACTCCCTTTGAAACTAAATATGTCTGCTTATTTCTTTTCCTTTGGACTACACCTGTAAACTGAAAGCTTGGGATGATTAACTATTTATCATTTCAATTTGAATTGTGGATTGGTTTGGTAATTAAAAGCAGATGGCAGAAGCTGGAGAAAAATGTGTAGCAGCTGATTAGTGGAAATAAATGAATTTGGAGATATTTAACTTCCAGATAATAGATGGGTCAAACACAGTTTATACTTCACTGTGTGTACTTTTAGTGGAATTGCAAACACGATGTTTGATAATATATCAAGAAGTAGGTGTTTGTTCTTCATCTTCTTTTGCTCTCTGTCCCATGACAGAATGCTCATTTTCCTAGTACAGCATGTGTGCCAACACATTAATTTCAGCTCAGCTTGATTACTAGGGTCACCAGTGGTTTCTTGATAAGGATTTGCTTTGCCTAGAGGGTATCTTGCGGCTAAGCATTATGTGTTGCTTGGGTTTTTCTTTACGGACCTTGTAACTGGCCAACATTCAATACTGAAAACCAACATTGAACATAGTCCAGCCCCTATGAAGTTCATCTTTTAGCCTAACAATTTTCATTCTGATGCCGAAAACAAAAGCCTTCATTAGGTAAAATTTAGTTGTTCAGCAATTAGATGCATTTTTAAAATCTTCAGGGCCTAAATGCCCATTCCCTCCCAGATGACTGTTAATTAAAAATTCTAATTTCTACTCCTCTGGGACTATGAAACCAATTTCAAAGGTGTGGATAACTCTCTAATTTCAACAAACCTGTGTTGGGAGTTATATGCCCATCAGGCTTTAGCCCTAAATGTTAATTGGTCAAAGCATTGAAATTTCATGTTTATGAAAGTCACCAAAAATAATGAAGTTTTTTCATAGAGTTTTCAGTTATTTTCTAAGAAACGTCCGCCAGAGTGGAAAAAGTGAAATAATAATAATAGTAATAATAAATAGAATCTCCTTTTTAGGGCAATCATCCTTTAGTCAAGAATTTAATTCACTTTTTGGCAATAGATCGGTTTTTCCCTTAGTATATATTTACCTTGATGGAGAAGATGGTACATGTTACTAATTCTATTCCTTCTTATTAAAGGTTTCATGAGAACCAACCTGTATTGGTTGAATTGTATCCTCCCCTTAAAAAAGTATGTTGAAGTCCTTACCTCTTAATACCTCAGAATGTGATGATTTGGAAACAGGGTCTTTGCAGATTCAGCCCAGCTAAGGATGAAGTGATAAGAGTGGGCTCCAATCCAATTCAACTGGTGTCCTTATAAAAAGGAAATTGGGACAGAGGCACAAAAATAGGGAAACTAAGGACTGCTAAGGGTTGTTGCTCATCACCAGAAGCTGGGAAGAGGCAAAGAAGGATTCTACCCAGAGTCTCAGAGGAAGTCTAGCCCTGCTAATACCTGACTTGGGGACTTCTAGCTCCTTAAAACATACATATTTTAAAGATTTTATTAATTATTATCAGAAAGAGGGGAAGGGAGAGGGGAGAGAGAGACATCAATGTATGGTTGCCTTTCACCTGCCTCCAGCTACAGATCTGGCCAGAGACCTGGCTTGCAACCTGGCTATGTGCCCTGGCTGGGAATCGAACCAGTGACCTTTAAGTTCACAAGCCAGCACCTTATCCACTGTGCCACCAGCCGGGGCTTAAAACATTTTTGCTGTTTTAGGCCACCCAGTTGTTGTACTTTGTTATGGTTACTCTAGTGAAATAATACACAATCCACTGTTCATCATGAAAATCCTTAAGAAACACATCTGGAAGAATAAACAGAGATTAATAGAGACTATAAGCTTTGTTTCTCATTAATAGATATTCTTTGGATTTATTTTTAAATGTTGTTAAATGAGATATTTATATTATTAATACAAATTCTAAACATGGCCATTACAGATAATGTTAAAAACAGAGACAGATGGTCTGAATTGGTCCTTGCCCTATACAGTCCATTCTGCACACAGTGACTAGAGTGAAGTTAAAATATTGATCCTGCTTCTTTTCTCATTAGAACCCTTCAATGACTTCATTTCTCTCAGAGCAAAATCCATAAAATTACAGTGACCTATAACCCATATAAATCATTACAGCAATGGTTTTCAAAACACTGGGGTATTTGGAAATGGCTGCTCTGTCTCAGTGCATCCTAGACAAATTCTAACAGACTCGCTAAGGATGTAGGTCAGGTGTGGGTATTTGGAGAATCTCCCCAAGATAGAGATCTACTGCCTGTCACAGCTTCTCCTCCCCATGAAACCCCTTCATTTTGTCCAAGTTACCTCTTTGATCTCATCTCCTCCTACCCTCCATTGTTTTTGCTCCACCCTAACCACACTGGCTGGCCTCCTTGCTGTACCCAATAAACCTCAAGCACCTTCTCACTAGCTTTTTGTTTTGCTTGTTTCCCTCTCTTAAGTATCCATCCATTCACACTTATTTCAGGTCTCTGCTCAAAGGAAACTGTAGGAGTGGAGCCTTTTTGAACCCCTTTAAAGATCTACTCCCCACATGAGGTCCCCCATTGCTGCCCTAGAATTCCTTTTCCCCATTTCCTTCTTTTTTCCTTTGTGACATTTACCAACCTCTGATGTGTTATGTACTTCTATATCAATATTTTTCAAAACTTTAACCCACACTCAACTTTAATATAAGTTCCTTGAGGGCAAAAACTTTGTGTTGTCCATTTCTATATGGCCACAAAATGTATAATGAAGAATAGACACTTCATATATATTTGCTGAACCAATCAATGAATTTAGACAAGTTGGAAAATATGCTAAGACATGAAATGAAATCCACCTAATGGATTCATGTAAGTTTTTTTTAAACTTTGGAGTTAAATCTGCCTATTAGGATGGTATTAATCATTTTATTGCAATAAAATAAAATGAAATTCATTAATATACTGAACTATCTTCAATATCTTCATGACATTTAATTTCTACTTCACAGTAACTGATTTTTAAAAATATTTTAGTCCTTTGTTTTTTCTCCTACTCTGACAACTCTGGGTCAGTCATTTTTACTTTTATCATTTACTCATCCCTTGAATATTAGTGATTGCCCTGTTCTCATTATACCCAGGCCTGTATGCTCTTTTTTCTCTCACTTTGCCTGCCCTGTAGAACGTGGGTGGCAAAGACAAAACCTGGAGACTGTAACCAGGCCCCAACTTTGTCTAACACCCCACCTTTAGCCCAGCACCTTGTTTCTACCCTATAAAGTTTGTTTCCCTCTTATTACCCACTCTAGTGGTAAGAATGGGATACATAGGCATGTACAAACCAAGGACTATTAATTACATAGTGTGGGGACTGTGCATAAGTGTAAACTGCTTTTATACTTGCATTTAAAACTGGCATAAAGCCATAAAAATATAAAAGATAAAATTTATGCTAATGATTGAAAATTGCACTATTTTTTTAAACCAAAATCTCTAATGAAGAACAAATAAAAAGCTATATGAAAAGTCAAGAGAAACCATGGAAAAGAGAGAAAAGTTTTATATTTTAGTAATATCAATGGCAATTAAAAAAAAAAGACTATTTATTATTTTTAGAGAGGAGGGAAAGGAGAGAGGCAGAGAGGGAGAGAGACATCAGTGTATGTATGCCTTTTACCTGGATCTGGCTTGCAACTTGGTTATGTGCCCTGGCTGGGAATCCAACCAGCAACCTTTGGGTTCTCAGGCCAGCACCTTAGCCACTGTGCCACCAGCCAGGGCACAATGACACTTTTATCCTGCTTTTTTGAACAGGGGTATTTTTGTTGTTCATTTTTTTTTTATGAATTAGCACTTGGGGCCACCTGATCAGGGCGTGATTCGGGGCTGCGGACCACATGATCAGACCTTAACTAGTTGGGCACAGGGAGACACATGATCAGGGCATGACTCAGCGCTGGGAGCCACGTGATTGGGGTGTGACTCAGCCCCAGACCACGAGTTCATCAGGTGAATCAAATAGGATGAGAGGGGTTCTAGTTGTATCAAACCAGCTGGCACCAGTTCAAACTGATGAGACTGGTTCAGACAGGACCCATTCTATTGGTACAGGTTCTGGCTGTGTAAAACTGGCTGAGCTAGCTTGAACTATTCTCAACCACTTTGATTCAGTTTCATCTGGTCTGAACTGGCTTGAACCTGTTTGAACTGGTCTCAGCCAGTTTGATATGGTTTGAGTTGGTTTGGACCAGTCAAGCCAGTTGGAGCCTGTCTCAGCTGATTGAAACCAGTCTGTACTTAATTGCCCAAATTGGGTGTTTTTATATTAGAGAGAATATCCTCACTAGGTTTGACCTAAGTGGGTAATTCTTTGAAGGTGGCTCCATGGTCCTGGAGGTACTTTATGGAGATTGCAAGCTTGAAAGGGATTTAACACAAAGGAAGTAATGGGAGCAAAGAAGGATTGCAGCCAACAATGATGTAGGAATTTTAGTCCTACAACTGCAAGGAACTGGAACCTGTGAATAAAAGTGATGACTTTGAAAGTGCCTGTTTCCCAGACCCACTCCACCTGGGAACCCAACCTGGTCTGCACACTGATCTTGGCCATGTTCTATCTTTAGCAGAGAAGCTACTTGTCCCACACTGTGCTGCTGACCTGCAGGACTCTGAGGAAATAAATGGGTATTGTATGAAACCACAAAGTGGGTAGCAGTTTGTTACACAGCCATGGGAAAGAAATATAATGAATCAACGAGGATGAATCTGGATGATTGCTCACACATGATGGGCAGGCTACTTAATGAAGTCTAAAATCTTCTATCAACTTCAATATTATTTTATATTTTGTTTTAGATAGGTCATTAAAAAAAATGAATCCTGATTTACATACAGAAGAAATTGCAAACACTGATTATTTTCTAAGCATTTTTCAACACCTCGCACAATGATTTCATGATCCTTTTCAATTAAGTACATTTAAATTTGGGGAAACAAGTAGCAAGACATTTATTCAAACTAAGATGACTAGTGGAATTTAACACTGATCATTATTTAAACAGATACACATGTTTTATAGGTATCAACTGAAATATTACATACACGTTTCTGTATTTAAGTGTCTCCTTTCATACATTCATACTACCCATTTCCTCTGATTATTTAAGTATGACCAACACCGATGTCTGCATCATTACAATTGTCTTAGCATGATTTTTATAGTGTGGTGACCAAAGTCTTCGGGACTAACATATGGAATTTAAAATGTAGTGGTCAAAACTTTTTACCAGTATGGTAACATGAACCCATAAATAAAATAGACTGGAAGGAAACGCTGTCATATCTAAGTGGACAATAAATGTGATTGTTGCAGTCTCGGGATTGGCCGGAAGGGAAACAAAGGCAAGACCCTCACCACTACAACCTAACAAAGAGCTCCATAGGGAAAGCTGGAAGCAGAGGGAGGCTTGTCTTGCCCGCCGACCCAGTCACCCTGGGCCTGGTCTGACAAGGCTGCCAGGCTTTCTGAACAACACACGTCAACTGTGATAGTGCAGGATGGGGTGCGGGAGTTGGGGTAGGGGAGCCCTTGAACGTCAGTATGTGTCATCTCCCCTAGGTGGGAAAAGGAAAACCTTGAGATTGTGCTTTCATCCCAAGGCCACAAAGGTAGGGCAGGAGGTGCAGTACCCAAAGAAAAAGAAAAAAAAAAAAAAAACATCATAACAACTTTGATGAACTGCCTGCCTCTCATCATGCATACGCAAGGAACAGATAGAGTCCGGAGCAAGATGAGGATCAGGGCTAACAGACCCCACAGTACGCCTAAGTTTGGGTAGGCCCATCCCCCAGAAGAAGCAGGCACCACCTTCACCCGCCAATCAAATGGTAATTTCTTCACCGCCATCCCACCAAGCTCTCTATGTGCTCAGAACAAAGGACTCGCTCTCATGGCCCTCTGTTGGCTCTCTGGCCACCCTTGGGTGAGCTTGCCACCCCGGCCTTTGGCCACCCTTGCGTTGCTCCCCCATTCATTAGGAACTCTGCGTGCTTGCTAACAGGCTTGGTATTCTTTCCTGCACCCGTGATAAAAAACCAGGGTCTCTTATTCTACGTCCTGTCATAAGAGGATTGGGTCACAAAGCCCAGCTATTGGCTGGGACAAGAGAACAATCACTGTTGGCGATAAGCAGTTCTAAAAACCGCTAGAAGTTTGGAGGAGTCATGAGGGAAAAAGACAGCGCTCAGCTCAGGTGAATGTTCTTAAGCTTCTCGCTAAGGGCTGCATGATGAGGCAGACAGGTTGAATGAAAACGAATTTCACAA